>NQII01006286.1:0-117114 GCA_002778355.1 Clitarchus hookeri
GGTTGCACGTCTGTCACGTTTAATGATTCTCGTCAGTCGTCGTTTGTCCCGTTCTTTCACGATTTATTTCCGGCCGCAGCGATGTCGACGATGTGATGTTTTACCGGATTCCCGATATTCACAGTACACTCGTGAAATGGTCGTAAGCGAACATCCAAATGTTATCGCTACCTCGGAGATGCTATGTCCCATCTCTCGTGCGCCGACTATAACACCGCGTTCAAACTCACATAAATATCTTGATTACTTGTCATTGTAGCAGCAGTAACCGACCTAGCTGCCGACCGCATCGCATTACTCTGACTTGTTCCATACCTCTGTTATTTGCATACGCACGCCTACACCAGTTTTTTTTGGCACTTTGGTGTATATATCACGACTTTGTAACGTTTACCTGCAGGTTTGAAACACAATGAATGCATTTTCCTTGGCGCATCTGTGATTTTAACATTTTCCACGGCTCAACAATTTGCAAAAAATGCGGAATTCCAGTCAGTAAAACTCATTAAATAATAATTCAGTAAAGCTAACGTATGCAGTAAAAATTGGTTGGAATGTGTCTTTAAGGGAGTATTTAAAACTGCACATATATCAGCAGAGAAATTTTATTAAATCACAGGATCGGGTAACAAAATTTTAATACCAGGATTTTCTGACTTCTGTTTCAACAATACAGCATAGCCGAGATTTGGAGAACCGCGAAATATTGTAGATTTATTTATTAGTATGAACTTATAACCAGAAAGTTGTAATACTGCTGTCAAATGCATGTGTACCGTTTAATATTTACGTCTATAATTGCCACATTGCAAACACGAAACGTTTCATATAATTGTTTCATACACTGTCACGTGATAAAGATCAAAATAAACACATGACATTAAAAATAATTTTTTTAATGGTTCTATGCAGTTCTTTCAAACTGCCAGCGCTACAGATAATGTAAAAAATAAACCCTGCAGGTTTTTATTTTTGCAAAAGCTATTGTATGTAAATACTTCACAGTGTCGCGTTCATTAGTTTATAGCCTCGCACGGGGCGGCGAATAATAAAAATGGATATATCCGATAGAAACTCAGGACATAGAGGAAACACGTTCACACATACGTTCCGCGAGCCAAGGGTCAGTCATGGCTTTTCAGTCGTCCGANTATATCCGATAGAAACTCAGGACATAGAGGAAACACGTTCACACATACGTTCCGCGAGCCAAGGGTCAGTCATGGCTTTTCAGTCGTCCGAGATGGTAGCACATGTCTTGCCAAACCGAACGTCCTGGAATAGCGGCCCAAGTGTATAGCGGCTCGTGTCGAAGGCCAGGCAGAGGCGACGTAAGCCCGGGGGTCGGCCGGGATGAAGACTCCTCGACCTCGAGAGGCAGCCGCGCCCGTGCCCCCTCCCCATTACACCCCCTCCTTCCTCTGTCCACGTGATGAAACGATGCGCGACACAGTGTCTTGCCGGCTGGTATTTGCGGGCGACCAGTTTCACGGTCGAGGGTATAAATGCGCGGCCCGCGTACCTTCGTCGTCATTCTCCAGGCGGGCTCTTCTGCAGACACACCTCGCACCATGATGAAGTTGGTGAGTACTCGCCGCACCTCTCCTCTCCGGCTGTTCGTCTCTGGGAACCGAGCCACATAGTCGTGTCCGTAGGGCGGAGCTGCCCCAGTCTGTCTTTGCCAGATCTGCCGCGATTCGTTCACCTCTGAAAGCAAGCAAGATAAACAGACCACAACTCAATGTTAAAACTGACGTTCTTATTTTCTTTGGGAACAAGTTAACACTGCGACCATTTACGAGCAACGTTACGACTTAAATGCGGCTTCTTTAAAAATAAATATAAAATATTAATCCCAAAACTTTTAATGAAAACGTATAATTTTCGAGAAATTATATTTTGTTGTACGAAATTTTTGCAACTATTTGTAATGGTCAATGTTAAGCAAAATGTACTTTTCTTAAAAAAAACACCCTTAGATTTTTTTTTTCGCGTGTAAACTATTTTTTTTATTACTAATGGGAGTGTACGTACATTCCCATCTGTATATCCACAGTGTGGTAAAGAACGCTTTCTCTTCATACGCATTTTTCACGAACGATCACATGTGGTCTCCCACGTGTTTCTTTGTATTTAACTTGTCTGCCTTTTGCTCAAAGACGAGTTCTTGTTGCTATATCTTTATATGCTCGCTGCTATACCGCCACAATAACCAATTATTCGCTAACGTGTTGTAAAATTATGCTTCCTAAGTATTTAATCATTTTTTTGCAAAATTCACAAAAAAAAACATTTTAAAAATTATAGCAATTATATAAATCAGTAACTTCCGTATAGCAATTTTTTTTCCACTTTGGCACCACGCTGTCAGCTTTGATTTTTAGTGATCTGATTCCGCCCGTAGAGTTGCGGATGCCTGGTTCAATTAATCACGTGTGCGGTCGTACCTGATCGTAGTTGGGGTACTCTATTATTCTACCGCTGACTAGCTTGTCTACGTAACACATAACAGTTCAAAGTCATCCGTTGTTTCTGGCTGTACTCTGATGTTCACCTTGAGCAGATATAATCAAGACTAATTGCCAAGGTTTCCTCAATCTTTCACTCGCATGCGCTACGACCGTAAACATTGCGTGACATGTTTCCGATTTTCATCAAACAGCCAAACCACTTAAAATTCAAATGTTTGTTTGTGGTTTTTAAATGTATCAAGAAGATAGGGACAGAAAACTCAATCAATTGGAAGTTATATATATATATATATATATATATATATATATATATATNGCAAATATGTCGTTGAGTTCCGTTCACACATATAGGCTATAGGTAATTGTACACGTGCAATTCTCGAATGGAGTGTAAAATATTGTTAAAGCATATAGTTCCAGGATTATGTGTTATAAACATAGGGGCATACTAGCAGTAGTTATACAAACTATTAGTCACGGTTTCTACCAGAATATTCCTACATTGTCACTAGTGCAAACTTGAACAAGCGTTGCAAATAAAATTTGAAACCTTAAAATATTTTAAAGCGTCATGTAGCACATTGTTGCCTTTTTTTACTTTTTATCGAACTACCTTTCTTGTTAAAATAATATCGTGAATTGTATTGCTTACAATTACCGAAGTGTTGTCTTAATTTTCCCAGTGGCACATAGATAATAAAACCGCATTATACAGAAAATCAAATCCTGAACTCTATGTCGTGTATGGTTTGCCTACAAGGAATTTTTGACATCCGCCTGCCTTAAAGACTTAAAGCGATTAATTGGCATCCTTCATCGCTGAAGTATTGGACCGAATAAAACCTTAGAATGGAGAAATAACCGAATTCGTTTGTGGGAGAAATTGTAGAACTGCGAGAAAACCTTCCGCCAAGTGGCAACATTAAATATATTTCTTGATATCAACAATCCAAACGTGGTCCCGCCGGGAATAGAGCCCAGATTCCTGGCTGCAGACTTCCGAAGTACGAATAATATAGATAAGTTTTCACTGTTAAGTCTATATCGATGGTGTAATTATGAAGAAAACAGTAATTTTTCATTGCATTTTATATCGTGGCCTAATTTATTAGTACTTCGAAAGTTTTCAACTTGCTAGTATGTTAAAATAAATACGAAACAATTTTCCGTTTTAAGTATTTCGCTTTTTAACCATGATGGATTTAAACTGATGAAACCTTTTCCGTTTGTTCACGGAAAAGCAAGCAATTTTTAAATCAACCTTTAAAAAATATATCAGTGAACATAACTTCTTACATGCTACAGTACTCACTTGTATGCAAGCTCCCAGAAAAGTTGACAGGAATTATTTAATAACGTAACGTAGTATAGCATGCGTGATGTTGAAATTCAAGGCCACGGCAATTAATGCTTCTTGTTTTACACACATTAGAGTACGAATTTCCATATTATTAACGCGTTTATAATCCGAACTCTTCACTTGGACGATGCAGGAATAAAAGTACCAGCCCCATGGCAATGTTAATTTTCCTGAAATGCAAGGATAATACATAACAATATATCCTAAGTAAAGCTTTCAAAAGTGCTCAATTAGCCGTACACAGCATACACGGCTTCCTATATCTACGTGTATCCTTTATATTTAATCATGATTCCACATGGCACAATCTTTAAAGTAAGAAACGATGCTATTGAATTCTTTTTCACATCGGGCCACCTACAAATTATTAAAAAGGTCGACGATCTACGGTTATTTGTGAAAACGTTGTGACTCACATGTATTCGCGTGAAAATGTAATAAATGAAACAATATATAATTTTACTGCATATATTTTGCTGGTGTTAGTTATATATAACATTCAATTATGTAATGTCATTCAAAAGTGTGTGTTTTAAAATGTTTAGTTGATAAAATATTATATCCATAGGCTAGTCTGACGAGACTTGTTGGCCGCATGGTGTAAGAAAGACGGAGAGAGCGCTCCGAGACTATGGGGGTAAAGGTGACAAACTTGACAGCAATGCCGGCGCCGTGCAGTCTGAATGGTGGCAGCGTGTGTGTGTTGCAGGTAGTATTGTTCTGCGTGCTGGCTGCCGCCTTGGCCGCACCTCAAGGGCCACTGCTGAAGCTCAACCCCAAGGAGCCCATCCCCATTGTGGCGCAGTCCAGTGTGCAGAACGAGGACGGCAGCTTCCAGAACAGGTATGACAACTCTTCGAACTCACATAGTAATTGCGACACCCTGCAAACACTTATATGCCAGTGATCCTGCTCGAAATTGACGATGGCGCATTAACCTCGCGGAGACTTCAATGCTCGGTACAGACACGTGCCACATATTTCCGACTAATGTCGTAGTCTGCAGTTTCCACTAGAATTCAGTGACTTCCCCAAATCATCTCTCACTGTGCACTGGAAAACGTTTAAAGTTTTTACAATTGTTGTCTTAGATAACGGATTTTTTTCCCGCTCACGCATTTTTCTAGGTCCTATTTTCTTGCAAAATTGTATAAAACATTTTTATATAATACGCAAATAATAAAATTTTCACTCTGGACCAAATTAATTTGGTTAAAACGGTGACGCAATTTTTATATAAAGTAAAATATAATCTAAAATTACCTTCCCATACTCTTATGGAGAAAAGAATACGTTAATGTTAAATGATATTATATTTGCTAGTTACTATTACGTATAAATCATAATATTATGGTCAATGTAGCAGCCACAAACTATAGCTGTTTTTGTTGTTCTCTTCGAGCATTCGAAGCAATAAGTAACTGCATAAATTTCACGCCCGAATAGTTACAATGCAATTTGTACTATTATTGTTGTGACATTAGTATAACTGTGCGTTAGTTACAGGCTCAATTATTTATTGTTTTTAAGGCACAAACATTATCAGAAGCAGTTAAATATTTTTAATATTGAACCGAAATATAACCAAAATCAATATTTTTATGAATCATTTTCTCCTAATATTACATGTGACTTTCAAAATACAAATTAGTAGATAACTATATAATATGTTTTAGAATAACATTATAACAAGATCTAACGTACATCAAACACAGCATTTTTCTCCGACTAGCAGGATTTGTAAACACGAAAATTGTGACCATACGAACAATAAGCAGCCAAATTAATTTTCTTCTTTGCAAATTATAATATTTTAATTTATTTACAAAAATAAAATTCTCGCAATTTTGATACATACACTCAAATGTGCATATAAATATGTTGGTTATTTAGTCAGTGAAGTATTACATTTAATTTTACGAATAAAAGGACCAGGTTGCACAAAGCTACCCTAAAACTACAATGGGCAATCTTAGTGAAAGATCAAAAATTTTGTTAAATTATATAGTAGATCAAGTCTGTAGATACGTAGTAACCAAAACGAACAGACATACAAACAGGAATTTTCTGTTTTAGCCATATGTAAGCAAGGTCAACTTTGTTTCTCCAGTTAGTCGTTACAATCGTGTTTACAGCCAACGTGTACATGTTACAGCTACGAGAGCGCTGACGGCACGAAGGTGGATGCGGCCGGTGTGCAGAAGGCGGTGGGCCCCAAGGGCGAGGCGGGCACAGCCATCCAGGGCGCCTACTCCTTCTACATAGACAACGTGCTCTACACCCTCACCTACGTCGCCGACGAGAACGGCTTCCAGCCCCAGGCCAACTTCCTGCCCACGCCACCGCCCATCCCAGAGAAGATCCTCGAGGCTCTGGCCTACAATGCCGCTCACCCCGAGGAGGACAACCTCAAGAGGAAGTAGACAGACGACCCGGCACCGACCACCCCTGTGAATATTCCAGCGTCCCAGCGGATACATTGCCCGTCGTAGCTGTCTCCGCCGCGACGTAGCTATAGCCTCGCCGTGTACTGTGTACATAGCCTGTATATTCTCTTTTTATACTGCGTCCTCAATAAATGGTAACATCATTCATAACTCCTTCTCTTGCAATCTTTGGCGGCATTTATAACCTGCGTAAGAACCAATTATTACTATGCTGACTACATCAAGTATAACAAATACTACCAGGAATACATATAATGAACTAAGAGTACTTGTATATTTCACACCATGACAACAATTTCGCCTATATCATCAAACATAAGAAGTAATAAAAGTGAAACAAATCCGTGAAATATATCCTCCTTCTTTTGAAATTAGTTCCCTGTTTTTGCAGATATCTCTGAAACCACTTTGTTTTCCAGCGGCTCCTTCATGTGGCGAACCGAGCAACTTGAAGATAGCTTTACCTTTATTTCTTTATCTTCCTTCGAAGAATATACCATAGACTGAGACTTAGGGGGACAGATTTTCGTATTTTGTGCATGTTCCAACATCGACCAAACTTACGCTAATAGAACTGTCAAAATCGCATGTTCAACAGTTATGAATGTGTTTGTGAATGTTGGGTTTTTCTTAAACTTTCACTTTCGCTGATTTGAACATATCCTGGAAAACTTTTTTCTAGCCTCAAACACTATCCATGTGTTTTTTGAGAGCGATATTGGCAAAAAAAACTATATACTGTTGTGTTGTATCATTAAGTTTATACTTCGCAGCTGGCATGCGCTCTCTACTTATTATTCCTTCTTGTGTTATAACATGCTCACCACTCGTATCTGCCAGGTGAGTATGAGGAGGAAAGACCAGCATAAATTATTTGAAGTCCTGCTCTATGACATGATGGCAAAACGAAGATGTTATAGATCTATTTTGTGACACGCATAAAAACCAATACTACAAAAGCGATTAAACTAAAATTTATTACGACCTTGTACTCGGGCTTATGGTTTTCTTTTAATTCAGTACTTATACAGAAACACATTGTGAACTGGTTGAGTTGAGAAGAAATTGATAATATAAGTTTAAAGTAAATATGTTTTCCAAATTTAGTTTTGTTCTCTGTCAGACCCCATTGGTCCAAGGATTCTGATTTTTGCTAAGTTTTATGGGCATCATTATAGTGTGAACGTCTTTCGAGAGTGTCCAGATGACTTATTAAGTTACATTTTCACAGTTATTTTCTCACATTCCCATTACCCCTTTCGAACAGCTCCGTGAAATGGATATCTGGTTGCTGCCAGCCGTGAAGTTTTCTAATGCTGAAATTCCTGATACATCAAGAATATGTGAAAAACATTGTGATATAAAACTCTCTTTAGTCCAACCGGCAATCCACCTACAGAATAGTCAGCTGAAATTAAAACGTATGTAGAAATAACTATAAATAAAGTTCATTACAATCATCTCCTGTAGAGGCCAAAAATAAAATAAAGCCGAGAAACCGAACAGAGAACAAACATTTATATTAATACTTAGAAATTGTATCATCTATGACAAGTAGAACATTTTTTCATGGCGAAAATGAGGCTAATTTTGAAAATAAAGGAATACACCAATCACTTGTGGTTTACATAAAGTTTTTCAATTTTACGGTAACAACATATGGGAGGTTTGTGTGAACACACATCATTGTTACTCACAGACAAATTATATTTGATGCAATTTAGGTTCAAATAAAAGCATGAAAGTAAATTATTTTAGCATTGCTTGTATGCAGAGTGAAAGACTGGTGGCAACCTACCTCCCTATATAAGTCACTGACATACAAGGATGTTGACATTGCAATAGCATGCAATAGAACATTTCAGTTGATTACAGGTCACTGACATTTCAGTCCTTCAACGGAGAATCATTCGCAGAAGTCTTGCGTCGTCAAACTCTGGTGCATTTCCATCTGCGGATTATCTGTAACATTGCCTGCATAGCGATCATATTAATAATCAAGAACCAACTCATGTTTTATTCATCACTTCATAGGACATTATGATCCACATCTCTAAATAAAAGATGAGACATCTTACACAAATGTATTGTCCAAGCACGTATACATCGTTAGAAATGTAACCTATCATACAAACAAACGCACGCATCAAGAAGTCTGTGCCTGTGGAAATGGTACAAACAAGTCTCCTCAAAACAGCATTTCACATATCTCCTACATTAATGGCTGCGTTCACCGATGCGTTCACCGCCGTGATGCTGTTTATGAACTTTTTTAATAAAGGAAGTGCGTACCACTGTTGCCGATACCCCGAAAAAGCGCCGTGAAGTAAACAGACACCTGCCTCTAAATATTTTCTGTATCAACAAATATATTGTTCCTTTCCCAACCAGGAACTTGTAGTGCAGGCATCTTATATGCTTACTTCTCTCTGCAAAAGCAGCTTCGATATTGTCACTGAGTATGTGGACAATCCAAGATAAATTTCTTNTATATGCTTACTTCTCTCTGCAAAAGCAGCTTCGATATTGTCACTGAGTATGTGGACAATCCAAGATAAATTTCTTCGAAATTCACCAAAAGTTATTGGTGGTTCAAAACAAATACAACAGCCTTGACCGTGGTTACTGCGTATTTGTTAAGAAAACATCCCATTTATTAACGTAACCGGCAAAAACACTCATTCGACTAGTATTACAGATTAGTTAAGCTTCAGTTATTTTAAACTGTACAAACACTTATTCACTATACATCCTAGTTTATTTTAGGTGATCCTGNTTAGTTAAGCTTCAGTTATTTTAAACTGTACAAACACTTATTCACTATACATCCTAGTTTATTTTAGGTGATCCTGTTAATTTGGGATGCTCTGTTGAAAAGTGTTGTATTAAAACGCTTATGCGCAGTGATAATAACTGCTCACAAACGCATTCACAATAACTACGTCCAGGGGTGTCCATAAACTCACGTGACGCAAAGGTACATTACGATCAGTATTTATTTATTTCATATTTTGTTATAGGCATGTAGCTGTATATTATGGAAACCCATTTAGGGCGCAAAAAAATTCTTCGCGTTACAAACAGTTACAGTTTAATTGCAAATTAAAGGTTCTGTGTTTGAGTTTCACAAAACAACTTGAAAAGATTTATCAACCAAGAGCGGTGAAAGTCTAGGCCTACGGCATGCTCTGCCTCGTATTGTCTTTATTTTAAGAACACTTTCCGATTTCAATTCGTTGCTACTTTCACTCAACTAAGACTGTCTNTGCCTCGTATTGTCTTTATTTTAAGAACACTTTCCGATTTCAATTCGTTGCTACTTTCACTCAACTAAGACTGTCTAGAGCAATCCTTCATGCGTTGTTGCCGAAGCTGCGTTCCTGACAACAAAATGCATTTATGTTGTGAGGAAAAAATCATACTATCACACTCTAATATGAACTCGGAAATATTCCATGGGCACTTAGTCCTGTATAACTAAACAACGGCTTCATTTCACAGTCCTTGACATTAAGTACTTTAATTTTAGTTAGAAAATATTTAAATTTAAAATACTAATGAGTAATTGTCTCAAATGCATTGCATAGAGATATCTGTCTTCCTGTTTTATTAATTTTTTTACAGTGTTTACAATGTTGCTGCTTGTTTGAAAACTTAACTCATTGACTTAATCACTACGGAATAATGTGAGGAAATGCTACAGGAAATA
Organism: Clitarchus hookeri; assembly: GCA_002778355.1. Taxonomy (NCBI): domain Eukaryota; kingdom Metazoa; phylum Arthropoda; class Insecta; order Phasmatodea; family Phasmatidae; genus Clitarchus; species Clitarchus hookeri. The sequence continues at coordinate 9,988 of NQII01006286.1, forward strand.
TTTTTTTGTACAGTAATGTCACACTTAGTGCAAAAGTACCACATCAGTGTATACATTATAGTGACAAAGTACGAATGGTCAAGTATTTTCCGATGCATATACGGCAGTGTTCCCACATTTGCTCAGAAAAGAGTCAAATGTATAGTAGTGACGCTAAACATTCCCATATTTGCAGCCTAATAAGTAACATTATTTCCGTACTATATGTTGGTTAAAAACTGTCATTACATATTAAGAAGTTTACTAAAAGTTTTTTTTTTGCAGCGTAGTTCAGTTGCACCTTGAAACTGAAATCATAAATGTCTTAACTGCATATTAGGCTCATTTTGGTAACTGTCTCAGAAAAAGGCAAAGTATATGCAACTTGTATCAGATGTTGTACTGTTAGTAGGTATACCAGTGAAAACTATCACTGCCATCGCCGATTTTTCTTTAAGACAGAGTATTTTAGAGGTTGGTTAAGTTAACTTACGTATATTGCAAGCTTTTGAATAATTGGTATTAATATTGTTATCGTTTCTTAAATTATCAAATTCACAAAGCTGAACTGATGTGGCCATATGAGGCTAAAATTTCATATGAATACCAAAAGTTTCGTTTTAACGGGACACACTTCCAGGAATATTAAATGTAACAAATCAAGGCAGTGCAATCTTCTTTATTAAACCAATCAAAAATGTCTTTAAAACGAAGTCTCTGTTGCTTCTATTACTGCTGTTAAACGCTGTAAGATAAGGAATATTTGTCTTTTTATATGTGGTTTTTAGCTATTTATTAGTAACTTTCTCAAATCTACCAATGTATTCACAACGATTTTAATTTTGTGGGCAGAGTACACATTATACAGTCCATTCAGGCATTTACAATGTAAAAAGTATAAGTTACTTCAAGTGTATCGGAGGGCTTCATTGTAGTTTAGAAAAATTAATATTACATATTGTGTTCTAGATGGACTATCCTCATTATGTGTTACAATACTGCCTAAATAATTAAAAAACCAAATACAAAATTACAATGACAGAATTCCCACCTAAGAATATGGATACTTCGCAGGATGGCGTTTCATTTTATTACGTTAATGTGTACTTGGTGAACTAATTAAGCACTCCCATGCAATTTTTCTGGCTCGGTTTAATGTAGTTGGTACATTAGCGAATACTTTAAGAGTAACCGTTTTGTTGCAATCTTATTTCCAGGTAAGAATTTATTTTTTGCAATTTATCTATAAATATACGCAAAAAGAATATTTGCAACCACAAGGAAGCAACCTACAGGGATGAAACGTTGTGGGTAGGTTTGGCAATGTCAGAAATACAGATGATTCATGTTACACGCTCAGCTGCGCAAGTGATGATAACAAATGCGAGAATTTTAGCTGCACCTGCCGAACTAAATAAGAACGTTCTAGTGTGCTTTCCATTCTGTTTCGTCCTGTTGTGCTAGTAGCACCCCTTCAAAATGTAGTATCCCTAAGATACGAGTTTGACAGCACTTTGAACAGTTGGACGTTTTTGAGAGTGGACACATCGCCGAGCTGGGAGAAGAGNCAGGATGCTTACGTATCTGTCACCTGTCAGAGTCGTATCTATACGTATCAGGGGTCCCATTTCATGCCAACTGCACACCCCCCATACCATAACAGAGCCTCCACAACCTTGAATAGTCCCCTGTTGGCATGTAGGGTCCATGGATTCATGAGGGGATGTCTCCATACCCGTATACGTCCATCCGCCCGATACAATTGGAAACGAGACTCGTCAGACCAGGCAACGTGTTTCCTGTCACTAACAGTCCAATGGCTGGTGTTGGCGGGCCAAGGCGAGGCGTAAAGCATTGTGTCGTGCAGTCAACAACGGTATATGAGTAGGCCTTCGGCTCCGAAATCCCATATCAATGATGGTCCGTTGAATAGTTCGCACGCTGGCACTTGTTGATGCCCCAGCATTGAAATCTGCGGCAATTTAAGAAAGGGTTGTACGTCTGTCACGTTTAATGATTCTCGTCAGTCGTCGTTTCTCCCGTTCGTTCACGATCTTTTTCCGGCCGAAGCGAATTTGATGATTTGATGTTTTAGCGTATTTCCGATATTCACGGTACACTCGTGAAATAGTCGTACGTGAAAATACAAATTTTATCGCTACCTCGGAGATGCTATGTCCCATGTCTCTTGCTCCGACTATAACACCACGTTCAAACTCACTTAAATCTTGATAACCTGCCATTGTAGCAGCAGTAACCGATCTAGGAACTTTACCAGACGCTTGTTGTCTTATATAGGCGCTGCCGACCGCATCGCGTTACTCTGATTGGTTCCATACCTCTGTTATTTGCATACGCATGCCTATTCCAGTTTTTTTTGGCTCTCCAGTGTATATAGTTGGTTCAAATAAGTATTTTTTTGGCAGTATAGTTATTTTTGGCCTAACACAGGGGTTTTGTTTATTCAAGCGTGTTTTTTGTTAGATGAACAAAATCAATTCTGTTGTTTTACAAAATTTGTTTACTCAAAATAATATTTCGTTGGGTGTGCTAAATATATATTTGGCCCTATACAAACAAGTATTTTGTTGACTGGAGCAAACCTTCCTCTCAGGAAAGATCCTACACAACTTCTCGTTTAAAAATATTCAAAATACAAAAAAAAACTTTTTGGACGAACGCGAGGTTTACTGATGGCATTATTTGGAAGACAAAATCTTACATTTTAAACAAATAGAGGTCAAAGTGTTTAGCTTCATACATGCGTACATACCTATACACAAATAAAGTAGGTTTTTTTAAGTTAATTTCGCTTACTACAGCTGTCTTTATTAATACATTGACTCGTGTGGAACACATAAGTAACATATTCAGATATTGACNATTTCGCTTACTACAGCTGTCTTTATTAATACATTGACTCGTGTGGAACACATAAGTAACATATTCAGATATTGACTTTAAATGGCTATCGAGTTGGATTATAATTGTAACAGGATGAAAGTTTTGAAATAATTGTGAAGGTGGTACGAAAGTCCATAAGCTCAAATGCGAACAACAAATCCAATTTCGTTATACGGGTTGGAAATTAAAATACCTAATACAATACGCTTAGCAACAAGCCAACGCAAAATTGTAAAATTTTAATTGTATGTGATTTATAACGTTAAACGTATGTGTGCATGTGCGTGTGTGAGAGAGAGAGAGAAACGTAAATATGCAGGTTAACTTTCAATGCCCAGTGAGCTGCAGCCTTTCGCCTCCCCCCTCCCCTATGTTACACCCTGTTCAACGAGACTCTAGATTAGGTTCATCCACATACATCATTCTCAAATGTCTACTCATAGAGCACTTGACCATTTCAAAAACCAGCTGCTTGTCTGTGTTCATTTTACACATTGCCAATTAACGTTAATTAAATTTTTTTTCAGTTAAAAATTTACATATTTTAAAAAATAAAAAGCAGGACCTGCGATGATTTTGAAAACCTTAGAAATAATTACCTAAATTTGTTAAGAGTAGCATGTAAAAATTCATCTCCACAAATAAAAGTCAATGACGAGTTTTCAAATCATCTATTTAGAAACTTTCACCGCGCCAAGGCTGCCGTACGTAGGAACGAAATATCAGCAGAAACGTGTGAGATCGGCGGCCCAATGGGCTTTCGTGTACTATCACGCTATTGCTGTCAGCCGGCGCGTAGCTAGCGCGTCCCCAGTTTTCCCTGGATATGGTTTTACGTCTTGAAATAAGCCCGCTGTGCAGGAGGTGAAGATTCTCGAAATGTTGGTTTTTGTGCTGACGAGGTGAGAAGGGCGTGAAGTAGGGAGATGGGTACACCGAGAGAAAGGTTTGTTCCAGCGAACAAGATATTTGTTTGTACAAGGACAAAAATTTATATTGGGTTGCCCAAAAAAATTTTGTGATTTGAAATACTTAAAAAGCAACTAAATTAATTTTGTTCAGCTAACGAAACGCACGCTTGAATTATTTTTAAAAAAAACCTGTGTTTTGGGTAAAAAAGTTAAACTGTAAACAAAACATTATTTGTATCAACTGTCTATATTTGTTTGGTAACTATTTTTATTAGTCTTCGTCCATAAATACAGCACGAGAGTGCGTTTGAAATATTGTGACAATTAGAATAGTAATAGTGTTTGTTTGTGCATTTATAGATGCTTAAAACTTATCAGACAAGTTTAATAGGAAACTAAGAAATATAGTCGTAAAACTTGAAGTATTTATTTCGCTCGTTATGAAAAATATATATATATGTGTGTGTGTGTGTGTGTGTGTGTGTGTGTGTGTGTGTGTTTGTATTTTCTTATGTCTCAATTCAAACATAAGGTAATTCAGCTGAGGTTGCTAGGGTTTTATATTAACCGGAACTGTTTAAGGCCCGTTGAGAGATTGACGGAATGATTGCAGAAGATTAATGGAAAGATTGGAAGATCGATGGAAAGACTAACTCCTGAAGTCTGACTCCTGCATGTGCTGACTTCATGGTTATCCGACACCATGCAGGTGCAGACCTGATGAAAGTGTTTGATGCGCAGCCAATCCAAAGTCGTTGAGCTGTGTGCATGTTTGAAACATGTACGTGGTAGGTTTGATGGCAAGCAGAACGACTTCAGCAGCAGGGTATGGTTACCACATTTTTTTATAAATAAATATAGATTTAATTATTTTGTTATAAAATGTATAATTTTTTATATTTTTTACCGTGGTGAGGGTAATGGTAGGAGCGTCTTCGGAAATTAAAGTTATTTCGATTAATTTTTGTTAACTTTTGAAAAAACAGATTTTTATAATTTTTGAAATTTTTGAACTTTTTTGGGTTAAAGGTTTTTGGCCCAGGGTCAAGGTCAAGGTCAAAGGTCAAGGTCATTGACATTTAATGGGGCTGACGAGATTGACACCTGCCAACCTGGTAAGTTTCGTTCGTATCGGGAGCTTAGTCGTACCACCCGTCATCAAACCCTGAACCTCCTATGTGTACGTCTTTAAAAAAAAAAATTGTTACTTTTTCAATTTTTTTTACTTATTTTGTTTTAATCTTTGTAATTTTTTATAATTTTTTTAATTTTTTGGGTAGTTTTCGATTTTTTGGGGTTCGAGGTATCCCAAGGTTACAGGCAAAAGGTCAAAGCCATGGCTAAAGGTCATTGACTTCTTTCATAGCTGACGAGATGGACACTGGGCGATCGTAATAACAGAGCATGATTTCGCCACTGTCGCCGGACACCCAACCCCTTATGCCAGACTCCCCCAAATTATGAGAGTTAAGGTAAAATAACTTAAGCTTATATCACTTATTTGGTTTTACTATAATCATTTACATACAATTTAAGCACCGAATTCGCAGTTCATATACATATAACGACAAATTTTAAAATACTTTAAAACTCAACGAAATTCAATCCCATAACTATTTTATATTAGTCATAAACAAATTTGTCACTTTGTTAATGTTATCTACAGCAATAATATTCTTCGAAATTTTATACAGTTTAAAAGCGCAACCCTCCTCGAGCCATGTATACGTTGTGAAGAAGAATTTTTTTCATTTTACGGAAAATTGCTGGTAAAAATTTGTCCAGAGGGGTCCGTGAACTCTCCGTAAAATTACTGACACATTGATTTTCAAAAACGGACTTTCCGTAAATGTCACGGAACTTCTCCGTTAATTTACTAGTTAGTTTTCTCTACTCCCAGCTATGAATAACAAAGAGATAATGAAAAAGTTTTTAATTTTCTTTATGCGGGTGTTCTACTGTGTATAAAATTATATTTCAGAAAGTTGAAAAATTTATACTTCAGCGAGATTTGAACCCGACTCAAAACATTACACGTCCACCGCTCTTACCAATTCATATACAGCTCTCATATAATATATGTATACTAATATATTTTTATTTCTACTAGGGACACGTAAGTAAAACTCAATTTCTACTAACGTTAACTTATTTTAAGTGTCACTAGATGTTACAGACGCTTGATACTACTTTTTAATATTTTAAAGAATAGTTCTTAACTGTCGCAGAGAAGGATAATCTTAACTGCCGCAGAGAAGGATAATCTTACCTGCCGCCGTAACGATAATTTTCTTGTTACACTGGCGAAGAAATCTCCGTGTAGACTCGGTATTGTTCGTTCCCAAAACCCGAAGCGAGTGACGCGCGGCTGTTAACAATATCTTAGTAAAACAAACTAACTTAATTCGTCACCAACGCAAACGCTACTCTTGCAAATGAACAAACACTGTAGATTTACAAAATATGACTTTTTAAATAAAAAAATGGTTGTAATTTTACAAGAATTTGTCAGTTCCAATTACAAAAAAAAAATTTTTACAGTGTATACCTCACTTTCTTTAATGTGTCGCTAAGTTTCTTTTCGTTCTCATGAAACCAAGAAGTCAGCCTTAAGCTAGGTTGGCTAGGACGAAATTCGGCGTGACTACGCATTAAGTCCGAGCAGTATTTTGTTCATTCGAATTAATAAGTCGATATAAGATAATCCTAGGTTGTATTTTACATTATGGATAGCAATGAGGTCAGTCGAACTCTCTAGAAAATTAGCACTGCAGTCTTAAATTTTATATATAGAAATAATCCTTCCTAAGACCTAGCAGTGCGATAGACTCCTTCGCTCTTACTTTGAAGGCTACGCTGTTTACAGCTAGTTAGTATGTTACCACGGCAGTCCGCACTCAGCAGCCCTCGGGGAAATATGCTGGAGCTGCCAATGGCCGGTATTCTCGAGGCACTGCGCCTTCTCTCAACACAACACTCTGTCACCACTCTTTATAATGCTCTGTTACATTTTGCAGTTTTAGGGATGACGACACCTTATGAACGATACCCATTAAAGGGCCATCGCCCTTATCGAGTCTACCTTCGTCCTAGGGCGGTTCCCTCAGTACGCATCGCCACTACGGTGACCGATTGCTTGAAAATGTTTCCCAATTTCGAGACACTGAAGCAATTGGAAGTGATAAGGATGGCGCTGGCACGCGCATGAAGTATTCCGTCACCGCTACGTCCACGGCTCCGATCTGGTGTCGGCTTCCCGTCATGCAATATAAATATCGTACGATGGTTTAGAGCGTTGACTCTATTATTAAATTGGAGAAACATTTGTGGCAAATTCCAATGGAAGGCTCTATATTAATTTTGAAGGTATTCACTCAAAATATTTAAGGTTATAACATTTTGAAAAAGATTTTTGGCGATGTTTGCTTTTAAGGTGATACGTTGAAATTTGTGTTCTACCCTTGTCTTGGGTAAAGTTTTTATATTTTTCGTGGAAACATATTATGTAAACATTATGTAGTTTATTTGAAAAATAAACCATTACTACAAACACTTTGGAAGGCATTTCGCGCGCGGGATACACGATTGGCGTAGCGACTAGAGGGCCCAACTCCAACCAAGGCAAACCGGGTTCGATTCCCAGCGACGCAACTACTGGAACCTTGCATGTGGGAATTTGTGCCGGACGATGCAGATGGTGTGCGGATTTTCCCGGGGATCTCCAGTTTGCCCCAGCCCTGAATTCCGGAGCTGTTCCATACCCACCTCGTTTCGTCGTCATCGGCTCTAATAAGACCTCTCGCACGCAAGGTATAGCGGTGCGTTTACGNCGAACTGTATACACCACAGTTTGACAGCGGCGTCTCGACAGTGTGCCTTTGGAATACCCAGCTCGTATAGAAGGTCAGGCAGAGGCGACGGAAGCTCAGTGGTCGGCCGTATGAAGCCTCCTCGACCTCGTCAGGCCCCTCCCCTAGGAGTGGCGTCATGAAACATTGCGCGACACACTATCTTGGCGGAAAGGCTGGTATTTGCCGGCGACCAGTTTCACGGTCGAAGGTATAAATGCGCGGGCCCGCGTACCTCCGTCGTCATTCTCCAGACGGGCTCTCCTGCAGACACACCTCGCACCATGATGAAGTTGGTGAGTACTCGCCGCCTCTCCTAGTCCACAACTCTAAAGGCTGTTCACGGCTGATCAAGTACTTTTGAAATCAACCTCCGATATATATTACTGCTCTTACCTGCACTTCTTTAAACGGGCATATTGGCGTGCGCCCAGTAGAGTTTGTAACGATGGATGGAAAGGTTTTTTTATTTCTCGACAACTTAAACGTTTTAAGTTAACATATGTGAATTCATAAATTATTTGAATTTTATTTCTTTTTTTTTCCGCATATAAATGTAACTATTAGTAAATCTATAACAAAAAAAATTTTCTAATAGTTTTAGAGTTTCACTTGACCTATGTATTGATACAGTATCCAGGCCCACGAAAATATTAATTTTACATATGGTGGAAAAATACACAATCTGCATACAATTAGATCATTAGCAATGCTTTTTGTAGTACTCAGTTTAATATAAGAAGCGTTTATCGGTTTGCTGGTTATGTAAAGACTATATGCACAAGACTGATAGCTGTTGGAATTTCTCTAGGCCCATATCGAACCTGGCAGTCTGCTTTTGTGGTTTCTCCCATACTTTATTCCGTCGAGATAAACGGGCAGGTACTTGGATAGCCTCATTAGTGTCTGCTAAGGCAGCTAGCACAGGGCCAGGAGCGTAAGGAAAAACTTCTTGAATTATTTTCTGTTCCGAAGCTGCTATCACAATTTTCGCATTACGGTGAAATGACAATCGCTGTCATTTGACAGTAAATGTCTTGACGGATCTATCATTAAGAGGAACAATAAAAAATGTATCCTAAATAAACAGTCTCGTTGTAAATTTATTCCGTGATGCATTTATTATATCACATAGCTACACTAATGTTATCATTATGACCAACCAAATAGTTATCTATTTTTTAACATGCATTTGATTACGGGAAGCGGATACTTTCTTTAATGAGGTGGCTATAAAACCAAATTATATCTATTATTTCATAGGACATTATAAATTGCACACAGTCCGTAAATAATTTTCAACTGTGGTTATTTCTTACCAAAAGCAAATTCGTTTTCTTTTGTACACATTGGACTATTGAAAATGAGATGAATTAATACAGCGTCCGTAAATTAACATTTTACTCAATCATTTAATTTATGACAAATGTTTTTGACACAGCTTTATAAACCAATCTAAAATATGATTTAATTAAATTCATATTTAGTTTGTTAATAAACTTTTCACATTCTTGTATACTCTGTGTTTTAATTACATGATGGGATGACGCACTTAAATATAAACTAACAGGCCCTCTATAAAGAGAAAAGTATCAGGCAAAAGGAGATATCATTTTTTCGCCATAAATTCATGCAATCGCAAAACCAACGAAGTTATCTGGGAACAATTTTTATTGTCTCTAGTCTGGCCATAACATTGTAGTGTTATTTAATTCGTGCAGGTTCTATATTTTAAATCAATATTTTGGAGAGATTGCTTAAAGCTGGTTTTCTGAAGGACTGAGAGTGTACTGGATTACTTACCAGTATTTCTATGGTTGAATTTCCTGCATAGTTGAATTATATTTTCCCTCCTCAATAAATTATTTTTAAATTTGCAATAACTAATAATTTGTTTTATTTTGTGTAGAAATCTAACTAGCAGCAATAGTGTTAAATTATAAAAAAAACTGGTAAAATTGTCAGCTCGTAATTTGTGTTTCTGACCGTGTACTTATATTTGGTTAACAATACCGTAACATGTTAAAACAATATGTAAACTATTATCGTTGTGGTAGTTCCAAATTTCTCTGCCATTAAATTCCGTGATTTTTTTAATATTGAATCAGTAGTTTTCTTTTTCAATTCACAGAATGAGGGTTTACGTTTCATTTTCTTTCTCGGAGAAAATGGACTGTATAAACATCTATTAATTGGATTAAAGAGGATAAAACCTCTTATAAATATCATTTTACTGTTCCTGGTTTTGATTATTGTTTTACTGACGTAACTTCCTTTGGTTAAGAACGGAATCGAGTTGTTAGTTGTCAGTTTGTGGCTGTGCGTGTAATTCGTAAGACACAACTGGAATTATTACAATAAGTTTACTGAATAGATATGTTCGTATTTCGTTATCATATGCACATATTAAGTAGGGCGTCTAAGAAATGAATGAATAAATGCGGAGTTTCATACTATGGATTTACACCAGTGCTTAAATGGGAGTTGTAAACGACTAGGAAAAACCCATCCCACTACAGCTGGGGACTGTAATCACAATCTGCCGAGTGAAAGTCAGGCACACTACCGCATTAAGAAACACACTGGATACATTCCGATAGTAAAAAATTGCATCGCATAACGTCGTGTATACCTTGAACAACATTTATAAATTTATTTTAGATTTGTAACACCTTTACTGATCTTGCGTACATTTATATATTTGTTTTATACAGTATACGGTGATTAACTTCACAATAACAACTTGCGAAAACCAGGGTTCATGTGGCCAAAGATCGGGTAAATACAGATTTCTTTATTCCAGAATGATGTCGTTACAAAATAAGTACAAATTTAACAAATAGAAAAAGGAAGGGTTATGAAAACACTGACGTCCTGTATTATTATCTTGCACAAACTATTTTGAAGATAATTGAATACATATTCTAGGGTTCAGCACTTCACGTGGCTAAGCTCTGCAACTATTTATAATTCACGGTAGTATTGAAAAATAGGTGCTATTTTAGCATTTACATACTCTTTAGTAGCAAATACATTCAAATTTGTTCGTTTTGATTATGGATTTAGAGAAAAAAATTTGTCTCCTCGAATATAAGGAAAATATACAAATTAAAAAAACATTTTTCTTATTATTTATGTATTATAACGAGGGTCAGGATCCACTGTTGTCACACTTTGTTATTCATTGTATTTCCACTCCTGAGGACCCCAGTTCGATTTCACGCATTTACGGGCAGGAAAATTTCCGATTGGGGGAAGCCGTGATTTGGGGGTTCCTCGGAGCTCTCCCGTTTCCTCCCCGTATTCATTATCTTGATTCTCAACCTCCATATAGTCACACCTAATTCATTCCTCGGGTTGGCCGGAGTGAGAATATCTGTCCCTCGGACAATAATTGAGCATGCCCTAGGTGGGAACAACACGTGTTTTTTTTTTTTACAAAGGTGAAATTTTCTAGGTAAAATAAACTGGAAAGAAAAAACGAAACCTTGCACAGCGAGTGNAGAGAGTGTGTGTGTTGCAGGTAGTATTGTTCTGCGTGCTGGCTGCCGCCTTGGCCGCACCTCAAGCGCCACTGCTGAAGCTCAACCCCAAGGAGCCCATCCCCATTGTGGCACAGTCCAGTGTGCAGAACGAGGACGGCAGCTTCCAGAACAGGTATGGCAATCACTCAGCCTATCTTCTCACAGAATCATATTGATATTAACATGAACCCGTAAAATTTTCCTAGACCGAAAGTCAGAATTATCTTAAAGAAGGAGCCGTGGTGGCTAAGTGGTTGGACTGTTCACCTTCCACCAAGGCGGACCGAATTCAATCCCCGACCAGATTTCTTCCGGATTTTTGCAAGTGGGAACCGTACCGGACAATACCAATGGTCGGCTGGTTTTCCCTTGGATCACCCGTTTCTCCAGACCTCGCATTCCACTCCTGCTCCATCTTCACTCCATTTCACTCTCACGGTTGCTCAAAATCTTGAGTTGAGCCGACTAAAACCTCTTAACTTCAAACTTATTTACATGTTAAGCAAATGTTAAGAATGACAGTCTCAGATAGTGTTCGCAGAAATCGAATATGCTGTCCATACTTTTTTTCCCGGCATTAAAATACCGCAATAGGGTATACAGTGAGCGCTTTTTCATTCCTTTAAATTTTACATTTAGAAATCTTCCGTTTTTATTAGGGCTATTCAGCTTCCCCATGAAACATTGTAATTGACTCGATGATATCAAAACTCAGAAACATCATCCTTCAACAATAGAAGTCCGTTATACTAATCATTCCACACGAACATGGAATGTTTCTTTCTTGGCTGGCGTTTTCACATCACCATACAATCCTGTCATATCATGTCTGTTGCCACTACCGACATACACATCTCACACTTCTGTTTCCATCCTCTTATTGTCATTTTAGAGTGTGTTCTTTATCTACCTGATGATGTGTCATTTTATAGAATGGTGTGTCACCATAGGTACTGGCAAACTCGAGCAACATGGAAGAATCATCTGTAGCAATCATAGAACATCACACCCTGCACTTACAAGCTTTCACCAATCGGGAATCCTTAACAAATCACGCGCGTTCCCCTTGTTACCCCAACCAGTTCCTGTCAGCTCACTCATAGCATCGCTATAAGTGCCATAAAATCTATAATCGCTCATGCTCAGTCTTTAATACCATGTACAGGTATATCCAAGTGTGGCTGGTGCCATATTATCAAACTTCACGCCATAATCAATAAATGCCTTAGGCCTACATAAAATTGCTGTTTCAACAGGAGATATTCTAGTGTATAATTACTTGTAAAAAGCCCGTAGAGGTGATAAGGAATGCTGTGTTGTGCTACAGCTACGAGAGCGCTGACGGCACGAAGGTGGATGCGGCCGGTGTGCAGAAGGCGGTGGGCCCCAAGGGCGAGGCGGGCACAGCCATCCAGGGCGCCTACTCCTTCTACATAGACAACGTGCTCTACACCCTCACCTACGTCGCCGACGAGAACGGCTTCCAGCCCCAGGCCAACTTCCTGCCCACGCCGCCGCCCATCCCAGAGAAGATCCTCGAGGCTCTGGCCTACAATGCCGCTCACCCCGAGGAGGACAACCTCAAGAGGAAGTAGACAGACGACCCGGCACCGACCACCCCTGTGAATATTCCAGCGTCCCAGCGGATACATTGCCCGTCGTAGCTGTCTCCGCCGCGACGTAGCTACAGCCTCGCCATGTACTGTGTACATAGCCTGTATATTCTCTTTTTATACTGCGTCCTCAATAAATGGCAACATCATTTATTACTCCTTCTCTTGCAAAGTAATTTGCATATTATACCCACCTATTTTATTTGTATTCTCAAAGTTATGATGGAAGCATGTCAAATAACCATGGAAAAAAGGCAAAATATTTAGTGCATTAAATTAAACAGTAGAACTCACTTTGTTCAGTAATAATTTTATGACAGGGAAAAAAAAAATGATCAGGTTTATCTCTGTTCACGTAATTTGTCTTTTATCTTATGTTTAATTGGAACATTTTAAAGTTATCTTTTGTTAGTTCTTACATAATTGCATGATCTTATTCTCTATAGCAACATTACAAAGCATATAATGTAAGCAAGAAGAGGGGTCACAAAATCAAAGTAAATGTAATAGTGACATTAAGAAGGCGTACTTTTATTTCCCGCGGATTGGAGAATTTTAATAGCAGGTGATCTTGTACATATAAAGAAACAAAATTTATGTATAAAATATATTTATGTCACAGTATAATTAATGAATTACTTATCGGAAGTAAGATTATCAAAATAAGAAAACAACTAGTGTAAATTTGTGTTTTATATATCAGATTTAAGAAAATGGAACTGAGAACTAACGATATCTATAACACAAATATATATTATACAGATTGGAAAAATTTTTTTATAAGAAACATACCTAATAATTAAGTAACTAGAAAAGTAATATGCTATATTGACATTGTGAAAATAAAAATTATTTCACTTTGAGAATAATTTTGTTCAACATAAGTGAGTAGTATAACTGTTTCATTAAAAAAATGCGTAAGTAGAAATTAAAAACACTGACTGGCCAGATAAAATAGAGTAAAATAGAACTATAGAGAAAGTAAAACAAATGAAAATTGATTAATACTACAGAATACAGATAAGACAATAATTTGTATCACATATTAAAACTAATCAGAGTTATAATATGTTAAAAGAGTTTTGAAAAAATTTCCAACAAATTCTATAAGTACAACATGTTTATAAATAAATGCGTGGGAGAATTTGTGTGGTTAGTTGTTGAAAATTGTAAAAACTTGATGTTGGGATTTATTGTCAAAGTAGATCCCTTCTGAGTGAAAACTTTAGGGCGAAGCACAGAAACTNTCTTCTCCCTCTTAGTAATTGTTCAAATTTTTGCCCACGCTCTATGTGCAGCTCCGCAGTGTATTGCGAGTAACATTTTCTAAGCTCGCGATTGACACTGTGACAGTGTCAATTTTAATAAGAACACAAAATATAAGCTCCTACCTAATGTCAATTACAGAATTCGCAGCGTTTGCTGAGCGATGTCACACAGTATATCTTAAACATTGAAAATACGATATATTTAGAATTTTTGGGATTTAGATTACCAATGGTTGTCCACAGAAAACTCTTTTACAAAAGGACATCCATTACTACAGTGAGCACAAAACCACTTGCTCTTCCGATTATTTGTTTATGATTTACACTGAAGAGCAAATAAAAACTGGTATCGGTGTGCGTATCGAAGTACCAGAGGTATGGAACAAATCAGAGTAACGCGATGTGGTCGGCTGCTAGATGTGTTACTGCTGCTACAATGGCAGGTTATCAAGATTTAAGTGAGTTTTAACGTGGTGTTATAGTCGGTGCACGAGAGATGGGATATAGCATCTCCGAGGTAGCGATAACATTTGGAAGTTCGCGTACTATAATTTCACGAGTGTAACGCGAATGTCGGGAATCCGGTAAATCATCACAACTTCGACATCGCTGTGGCCGGAAATAAAATCGTGGAAAAAAAAAGGACAAACAACGACTGACGAGAATCATATCATTAAACGTGACAAACAACGACGGACAAGTATCCTTAAAAGTGTCAGACGTGCAATCCTTTCTAAAAATTGGCGCAGATTGGATTTGTGACCTGCTCTGCAAGATTCATCTTGTGAATTGCCTCCTGCTTACCTTCAGACGTTAGTCAAGTCCATGCTACGTCGTCTTGCAGCACTTCTGCGTGTTCGGGGGCCNAGGCTCTTCGGTGCATGTCACGCAGGAAGTTGACCGGAACTGTCACTGGTCCAGAAATCCCGTCGCATGAGTACGAAGCACTACCGATCTTGGCCACCTTTCACCCATGGGATAATCAAGATAGTGCTTGCAGTGATTCCTCCCTATATGGCATTACTCCGCGCGTTAAAATTACTCAGAGTGAAGTCGGGTTTTCGTGAGCGACATGCAAAGGGTTTTTCCTTGTCATGCGGCCTTAGTTGATGTAATAGACAGGTGCACTGAAAAATATTTCCTAATAACATTCCTATACTAAAATAGAAGTGTTCAACCTATGTATTGGAAGGAAATACTACCTTATATAAGGCTGTAAATGTAGAGATATTTAGCACCGCTACAATACATAATTGGTAAGTTCCCTATGCATTTGACTGTTTCCTGAGCAAATGCAGGAACCTTGCCATTGATGTATGGGAAAAGACTATATCGCCCGCTCTTTCTCACTATACATATACACTGGTGTGGTATATTTACCCAACAGTTTCATAGAGTGTAGAGCGCTCGTCTAACACGAAGCGAACCGGGTTCAATTCCCGACGGGGACATTTCCACATTTTTGCACATGGGAATACGAGCCGGACGGTGCCACTGGCCGATGGTTTTTCTCGGGATTTCACGTTTCACCCACCCTTGCATCCCAGCGCTGCTCCAAATTCACATCGTTTCACCCTCATCGACTCTCAAGACTTCGTTGCTAAGAGCCACCCGAACCTCTTCCCTCGTCCTCCTCAGACCTCCATACACACAAACAGTGCGCCGAGGTGACGATGCGTTGCAATGCCGATGTGAGATGACGACCTGTCTTGTTGGAACCACGTCACATGACTTGTATTTCGTTGAAAGTACTCGCTGTGCGTAGTTTCTACACAAACTGGAGTAGATGCGAGTGCAAGTGTGAACCAATTATATACTCGCAAACAACCCCCGCCTAGACATTCACAGCTCAATACTACTTAACTGCGTCCAATGTGCTTGCAAACCTAACATTCGACAGCCCACGCAAATTTCTTACAAATATTCCTTTTTGAATTACTTCAATTTTTTGAGTGTTCGTACTATGAAAATGCAATAATCGTAACTCCAATGCAACACTCACCCACATGAATTTAAACTCACATTGTTTAAAATGTTCATTTTTCCATGGGCCATTTACGGAAATATATATATAATATGCAGAGATATTATGCGTTATGACGGAAAACGTACCTGGTTTCCGTAAATTAAAGAAATGCAGGTTTCCGCATTTCCTATAGCATTCCCTATACCGACTCCAAGCGAAGCTATCTTCACCGCTGCTATCAGTGTATCACCCAATTTCCTCGCAGTGAAGATATTGACGTCACTTATGCTTTTTTTTTTAAACAGTCACTTGTAACTGTTAATCTCACCTGAAACACTCAAACATTACAAGAGAATTAAAAAGTTTCATATTTTCACATTTCTGGAAATAACATATCTTATGCCTTTGTAATCACAAGAATCTCATAAGAGCGTTGTGTAAGTCAAATGTTTGATGACTTTTGATCTGTGTTCAAAACTCGGTATAAAATAGAATATTTCATCAAAAAATTTTTTATTTGCAGTAAAACACCGGTATAAAGAAAAGTAATATTTTCTTTACACCTAATTAAAATTCTGGGAAATTTAGGAATATCTCATTGTGAAAGCAGAGTCCGTAATTTTATGGGCAGTTCTCAAGGAATTTTACCAGCATTATGTTTCCTTAAAATGACAGTAATTATTGTTTTACACTCTATTGTTCTGTCTGATATTAGTTACCAGTACCTATGATTGCAATATGGGTAGTTATTGCTAATGAACATTTGACACACTTGCGGGTACAGACAGTTCATCTGCAATGGACCGTTTGACAATGTATGAGCTACCCCATACATACTCCAGCATTTCCTCTTCACACCTGGATGTGCGCACTCAACACCTTGTTCCCGCATCTTACTTTGTTGCTGCGATAGTAAACTTCCAATAGCTTTTGTTCCTCTCATTTATACATGGCATTACTTAAATGTCGTCTATTTGACTGCAGGACAGGTCAGGGTATTTTGGGAGCCTGGGGCAAAGCGATTTTTCTGACTCCGGATTTTACGATCATGAGAAAAAAAATCTTTTGGGGAGACCATTTTTAATTTACTACTGAGTATTTCGAATAACGTTTACTTTTTTCCATGTACGTTACAGGTAGGAAACATGCTACCAGGTAACATGTTTACCGTTTTCTGACAAGCTTATAAATAATAACGATTGGTTAAAAAACATTTATCCTGTTCTTATTAAAATATTCACAAAAAACTTCATATATTTCACACTGCTAAAAATATGTTTATAACGTCTTAACTAAATTCTAAATTTGTCCTGTGTGCATCAATAAATTAAATTATGTAAAGAAAAATAGATATTGCCCCAATAGTTACATACTTATTATCTGTGTCGATGAGTGATTGCTTGGCGACCGTTGTAAACGTCCTTAATCAAGGACTGCGATCAGGAAATACACAACCGTTGATCTGGATAATACATGTTTTCAAATTGTCCCAGCAAGCGTTCTCAGATATCCTACTCGCAGTTTACTTAAGCAGTATGATCGGACGGGACGTACTGACCAGTGCATTTTGAGAGGGCTGTTTGATGCTGTACCACATTTTACAGGAATATGAAGATCCAGTGAGTTTCATTAGCTCTAGTTCACGACACTATACTACCCTGTCTAATACCTTACAACAATTTCTTATTAATTGCCTACATTATTTAATGTGGGAGTTTTGCATTGTCGTATGGCAATGACAGTAAATTATCAGGGAGTGATCTTTCAAAGTCTAAAGGCTCGGAGGGACCCTTGGGATAAGAGGTCTTGGAGAAAATGACCCACATGTCCCCCCTCCACAATACACAACCATGGGCGCCATTGTACTTAAGTATCATCTACGAACAGACGTGTATGTTTCGCTACTGTTTCTGCACTCTAATAACTGTCGGGAAATGTTCCTGATAACTTCAATTTGTCATCCGTGAACATTGTGCAGAGCTGCTTCCTATAATATCAAACGCAAAAGTGGTGTACACAACCTAGAAATCCNATGATGTACACGACCAAGAAATCCACACTGCGGATAAATGTACGAGCATAAATGAAAGGGAAAATAACATAGCAATGTTTCTCAGAAACATCCATTGCTCTTAATTTTTTCAATAAACAGGAGTTTCTGAAAAACAATGAGTTATCATGTTTCAAAAATATTAAACTAAAAAGTTATAAAATTAGTGCTTATATCACGTAATTTCTTTTTTTGATTCCGAGTTTATATCCACAGTTTTTTTGTAAATGTTTACCCTTTTGAGCATTTCCCTTAAATGACACGTAATTATCATTCCTGAGACTTAAAGGTATTTTTTTTACACCACTTTCGAGTTTACTTTTTTTACACACGAACGCAATGACAGCACGCTCCGAGAAACTGAAAAGTTTCACACGCACAGTTAATACAACCTGCAATACACGCTTAAAATTATGTTAGTGATAAAGTGGCGATATTTGCCGTGCAACAACCGTGAATTGAATTTCACAGTCTTTGCGTGTGTGACAAATAGCAGATCGGAATGTATGGAACAGGGGAGCTAGGTATACATAAACGGAATGATGATTCTATCCGTGATTTCAGCATAATAAGTAACTGATAACTAAGATGTCCATCGTTCTATTGACGACTTGTAAACTGATGGTAAACAAACTGAATCGATACTGTTACTCTTCTGTTTTTTAAAAGTATTCTGATAATATCACCTCAATGTATTTCTCTAACTCAAAAGCACTCCATTTTAAGGAATAAAAGTGGACAAAATTAGTGCGATTGTGTTTGCAAAGGCCTCACTGAAGTCGTTTATGGATACTTATGTACTGTTTCTTGGCGACATATCCGCCTCGCCTGTCTCCAAGTTATCTCCGTTATATTTTCTACCCTTGTCTAAGGTAGAGATTTTTTTCTATTTTCGTGGAAAGAGATTGTGTACACATTATGAAGTTTGTTTTAAAAAAATATATTTCAAACACTCTGGAACCCATTTCCCGTGCGGGAGTCACGTGTAGCCGAGCGACTAGAGAACCCACTTTCTACCAAGACCAACTGGGTTCGATTCACGCCGTGGCTACTACTGGAATCTTGAATGTGGGAATTGTGCCGGACGATGCAGCTGGTCAACGGATTTCCACGGGATTTCCCGTTTTCCCCAGCCCTGAATTCCCGAGTTGTTCCATACTCATCTCGCTTCGTCGTCATCGGCTCCAATAAGATCTCTCGCGCGCAAGGTTAACAGTGCGTTAACAGACTACCACATTTAGAAGCATTCCTAACGGAGCAGAACGAACTGTATACACCACAGTTTGACAGCGGCGTCTCGACAGTGTGCCTTTGGAATACCCAGCTCGTATAGAAGGTCAGGCAGAGGCGACGGAAGCTCAGTGGTCGGCCGTATGAAGCCTCCTCGACCTCGTCAGGCCCCTCCCCTAGGAGTGGCGTCATGAAACATTGCGCGACACACTGTCTTGGCGGAAAGGCTGGTATTTGCCGGCGACCAGTTTCACGGTCGAGGGTATAAATGCGCNCCTAAATCTCGTCAGGCCCCTCCCCTAGGAGTGGCGTCATGAAACATTGCGCGACACACTGTCTTGGCGGAAAGGCTGGTATTTGCCGGCGACCAGTTTCAGGGTCGAGGGTATAAATGCGCTGGCCCGCGTACCTCCGTCGTCATTCTCCAGACAGGCTCTTCTGCAGACACACCTCGCACCATGATGAAGTTGGTGAGTACTCGCCGCCTCTCCTAGTCCACAACTCTTAAGGCTCTTCATGGTTGATCCAGTACTTTGGAAATCAACCTCCAAAATATGTTACTGCTCCTACCTGCACTTATTTTATCGGGCATATTGGTGAGCGCCCAGTAGAGTTTGTAGGGATGGATTAAAAGGTTTTTTATATTTCTCGACAAATTAAACGTTTTAAGTAAAAATTTGTGAATTCAGAAATTAGTTGATTTTGTTCCTGTTTTTTTTACTCAAACAAGTGTAAAAATAAGCAAATCTATAACATATTTACTTTTCTAATAGTTTTAAAATTTCACTTGACCTATGTATTAATACAGTATCCAGGCACATGACAATATTCATTTTACATATGGTGGAAAAATACACAATCTGCATATAGGTATATATCATTAGTAGGGCTTTAAGTAGTGCTCAAGTTACTGTAAGAAGCCTTTTTTGGTTTGCTGGTATGTAAAGACTATACGCACAAGACTGATAGCTGTTGGAATTTAACTAGGCCCATATCAAACTTGGCAGTCTGCTTTTGTGGTTTCTCCTATACTTTATTCCGTCGATATAACTGGGCAGGTACTTGGATAGCCTATTTAGTGTCCGCTTAGCAGATAGCACTGGTCCAGGAGTGTAAGGAAAACATTCTTGAATTTTTTTTGTTCCCTTCGAATGAGTTTTATACTTCCGGTGCTGCAATCACAATTGTCGGTTTACGGTTAAATGACAATAGCGGTCTTCACATTTCACAGTAAATATCTTGACGGACCTATCATTAAGAGGAACCATTACAAATTTATCCTGAGAAAACTGTCTCGTTGTGTAAGTCATTCCATAATGCATTTATTACATCACCGATCTACAGCAATGTTATCATTATGACCAATCAAATATTTATCTATTTTTTAACATGCGTTCGATTTCGGAAAGCGGATACCTCCTTAAGTGTACTCGCTTTATAAATTGCACACAATCAGTAAGTTATTTCAAATTGTGGTTATTACATACCAAAATCAAATTCGTTTTATTTTGTATCAATTGAACTATTGAAAATTAGGTGCACTAATACTGTGTTCATAAGTTAATATTTTACTCTGCCATTTAATTTATGACAAATGTTTTTGACATAACTTTGTAAACCAATCAAGTATATTACTTAATTACAATGCATATTTAGTTTGTTAATAAGCATTTCTCAGTCTTGTCTAATCTGTGTTTTAATTACATGACGATATGATTACTTCCAAACATTTAGAACAATATCGTACCGATTTTTTCCACTTTAATTATAAGGAACATTTAACTATCTACCAACAATGGAACACTTAAATTTAAACTGACAGGTCCTCCTTAAAGAGAAAAGTATAATGCATTAAGGGACATAATATTTTCGCCATAAATTCAGGCAATCGCAAAACCAACGAACTTATCTAGGAAAAAAATGTTTTTCTCTAGTCTGGCCATAACATTGTAGTGTTATTTAATTCGAACCGATTATATATTTGAAATCAATGTTTCGCAGAGTTTGCTTACCGCTGGTTTTCTGAAGGACTGAGAGTGTACCGGATTACTTACCTGTATTTCTATGGTTGAATTACCTGCATAGTTAAATTTAATTTTCCCCTCCTCAATAAACTATTTTTAAATTTGCAATAACAAATAATATGTTTGATTTTGTATAGCAGTCTGACTGACAGTAATAGTGTTAAATTAGTATAATATTTAAAATTGTCAGCGGAAATATGTTTTCTGTCCGTGTACATATATTTGGTTAACCGTACCGTAACATGTTAAAACAATATGTATACTATTATCGTTGTGGTAGTCCCAAATTTCTCTAACGTTAAATTGAGTGATTTTTGATACTGAACCAGTAGCTTTGTTTTCCAATTCACAGAATGACGGTTTATGTTTTTTTTTTGCTTTCTCGGAAAAAATTGACTTTATAAATATCTATAGATTGGATGATAGGCGAGAAGATCTCTTATAAATTTAATTTTCCTGTTCCTGGTTTTGTTTTTTGTAAGTTAAGAACGGAAACGAGTTGTCAGTTGTCAGTTTGTGGCTGCCAGTGTCATTCGTAAGACAGAGCTGAAATTATTACAATAAGTTCACTGAATGGATATGTTCGTATTTCGTTATTATATGCACATATTAAGTAGGGCCTTAAAGAAATGAATGAAGAAATGCGGAGTTTCATACTAAGGAACTACACCAGTGCATAAATGGGAGTTGAAAAGGACTAAGTAAAACCCATCCCCACTGTAGCCGGGGAATGAACCCACAATCTTTCGAGTGAAGG
Organism: Clitarchus hookeri; assembly: GCA_002778355.1. Taxonomy (NCBI): domain Eukaryota; kingdom Metazoa; phylum Arthropoda; class Insecta; order Phasmatodea; family Phasmatidae; genus Clitarchus; species Clitarchus hookeri. The sequence continues at coordinate 32,062 of NQII01006286.1, forward strand.
TCAGGCACGCTACCGCATGAAGAAACACACTGGATACATTCCAATAGTACAAAATTGCATGCGTAAGTGTGAGTATAGCTTGGACCACATTTATTAATTTATTTTAGATCTTTAACATATCTACTGATCTTGGGTTCTTAAATGTCTTTTATATAGTTAATGGTGATTAAATTCACAATAACAACTTTGGAAACCAAGGTTGATGTGGCCAAAGTTCACATAAATACAGATTTCATTATTCCACAAACGATGTCGTTACAAAACCAGAACAAATTTAACAAATAAAAAAGTAGGGGATATGAAAGCACTGAGCTTCTGTATTATTCTCTTGCACAAAATATCGTGAAGATAATTTAATATATATTCTAGGATTCAGCATTTCCCGAGGCTTAACTCTCCAACTATTTATAATTCACGGTAGTTTAGAAAAATAGTTGAATTTTAGAATTTACATACTCTTTAGTACCAAATACATTCAAATTTGTTCGTTTGGATTATAGATTTAGAGATAGTAATTTATCTCCTCGAATAAAAGAAAATATTCTTGATTGTAAGTATGTGACAAATTAAAAAAACATTTTTCTTATTATTTATGCATTATAACGAGGGTCAGGATCCACTGTTGTCACAGTTTGTTATTCATTGTCCTTCCACTTCTGAGGACCCATGTTCGATTTCAGGCATGTACGGGCGGGAAAATTTCGGATTGGGGGAGGCCGTGGTTTGGGGGGTTTCTCGGAGCTCACACGTTTCCTCCCCGTATTCATTCTCTTGCGTCTCAACCTCCATGTCATCACACCTAATTCAATCCTCGGGTTCACCGGAGCGACAGGTCTGTCAAACGAATCAAAATTTAGCACGCCCCAGGCAGGAACCACATATTTTTCTTTTACATAAAAGGGTGAATATTTTTTGGTAAAATACATGTATAATAATACACGAAAATCGTGCACATCAAGTGGCAAGGAGACTGACAGTATTCCAGTACTGTGTGTTGCCTGAAGAGTTAGAGAGTGTGCGTGTTGCAGGTAGTGTTGTTCTGCGTGCTGGCTGCCGCCTTGGCCGCACCTCAAGCGCCACTTCTGAAGCTCAACCCCAAGGAGCCCATCCCCATTGTGGCGCAGTCCAGTGTGCAGAACGAGGACGGCAGCTTCCAGAACAGGTATGGCAATCACTCAGCCTATCTTCTCACAGAATCATATTGATATTTACATGAACTCGTTTAATTTGCCTTTACTGAAAGTCAGAATTTTCTTAAATACGGGACCGTGGTGGCTAAGTGGTTGGACTGACATCTCCCACCAATGCGAACCGAGTTCAGTCCCCAGCAAGATTTCTTCCGGATTTTTGCACTTGGGAAATGACGATGCAAATGGACGGAGGGTTTTCCCATGGATCTCCCGTTACTTCAGCCCTTCCATTCCACTCCTGCTCCATCATCACTCCATTTCACTCTCACGGTCACTCAAAACATCGAGTTGAGCTGACTAAAACCTCTCAACTTCAGACGTATACACATATTAAGCAAATTTTAAGAATTACAGTATCAGACAATGTTCGCAGAACTCGAATGTGCTGTCCATACTTTTTTATTCTGGCACGAACATAATTCAATAGGGTATAAAGGGAGCGCTTCTTCATTTTTTTAATTTTAATATTTAGAAACATTCATTTTTTGTAAGGGCTATTCAGCTTCCCGTGAAACAATGCCATATACTCGATGATCTCAAAACTCAGAAACATCATCCTTCAACAATGGAAGTCCGTTATACCAATCATTCCATACCAACAAGGACTGTTTCTTTCTTAGCTGGCGATTTCATATCACCCTACAATCATGTCATACCATGGCTGTTGCCACTACCGCCATCCACATCTCACACTTCTGTTTCCATCCTCTTATTGTCATTTTAGAGTGTGTGTTCTCTATCTACCTGATGATGTGTCATTTTATAGAACGGTGTGTCACCATAGGTACTGGCAAACTCGAGCAACATGGAAGAATCATCTGTAGCAATCATAGACCATCACACCCTGCACTTACAAGCTTTCACCAATCGGGAATCCTTAACAAATCAAGCGCGTTCCCCTTGTTACCCCAACCAGTTCCTGTCAGCTCACTCATAGCATCCAATAAGTGTCATAAAATCCATAATCGCTCATGCTCAGTCTTTAATACCATGTACAGGTATATCCAAGTGTGGCTGGTGCCATAGTATCACACTTCACGCCATAATCAATAAATGCCTTAGGCCTACATAAAATTGCTGTTTCAACAGGAGATATTCTAGTGTATAATTACTTGTAAAAAGCCCGTAGAGGTGATAAGGAATGCTGTGTTGTGCTACAGCTACGAGAGCGCTGACGGCACGAAGGTGGATGCGGCCGGTGTGCAGAAGGCGGTGGGCCCCAAGGGCGAGGCGGGCACAGCCATCCAGGGCGCCTACTCCTTCTACATAGACAACGTGCTCTACACCCTCACCTACGTCGCCGACGAGAACGGCTTCCAGCCCCAGGCCAACTTCCTGCCCACGCCACCGCCCATCCCAGAGAAGATCCTCGAGGCTCTGGCCTACAATGCCGCTCACCCCGAGGAGGACAACCTCAAGAGGAAGTAGACAGACGACCCGGCACCGACCACCCCTGTGAATATTCCAGCGTCCCAGCGGAGACATTGCCCGTCGTAGCTGTCTCCGCCGCGACGTAGCTACAGCCTCGCCGTGTGCTGTGTACATAGACTGTATATTCTCTTTTTATACTGCGTCCTCAATAAATGGCAACATCATTTATTACTCCTTCTCTTGCAAAGTCATTTGCATATCATTCCTATCCATTTTACTTGTATTCTCAAAGTCGTGATGGAAGCATGTCAAATAACACTNAACCTCAAGAGGAAGTAGACAGACGACCCGGCACCGACCACCCCTGTGAATATTCCAGCGTCCCAGCGGAGACATGGCCCGTCGTAGCTGTCTCCGCCGCGACGTAGCTACAGCCTCGCCATGTACTGTGTACATAGCCTGTATATTCTCTTTTTATACTGCGTCCTCAATAAATGGCAACATCATTTATTACTCCTTCTCTTGAAAAGTCATTTGCATATTNGGCAACATCATTTATTACTCCTTCTCTTGAAAAGTCATTTGCATATCATTCCTATCCATTTTACTTGTATTCTCAAAGTCGTGATGGAAGCATGTCAAATAACACTGGAACAAAAAATGCAAAAATATTTATGGCATTTAATAAAACAGTATATTTCATTTTGTTCTCTAATATTTTAACGACAGNACAAAAAATGCAAAAATATTTATGGCATTTAATAAAACAGTATATTTCATTTTGTTCTCTAATATTTTAACGACAGAAAACAAAACAAATTATCAGGTTTATCTCTGTTCACATAATTTGTCCGTTATATGGTGTCAAATTGAAACTGTTTTAACATAATCAGTTATTTGTTCTGAGAGAATTGCAAGATCTTGTCTTCTATAGCAACATCACAAAGCATATAATACAAGCAAGAAGAGGGGTAACAAAATCAAAGTATTTGTAATAGGTACATTAAGAAGGCTTGCTTTTATTTAACGCGCAATGGATAATTTTAATAGCATTTGATCTTGTACATATAAATAAACATAGTTGAAATATAAAATATATTTACGTCATATTATAATTAATGAATGACTTATCGAAAGTTAGGCTATTAAAATAAGAAAACAACTAGTGTAAATTTGTTTTTTATAAATCAGAGTTAAGAAAATGGGACTGAGAACTAACGATATATATACACAAATTTAGATTCTACAAAAAAAAATTATTTTTTAATGAAATATATTTAAAAAATTAAGTAACTAGAAAAGTGCTATACTATATTGCCATTGTGAAAAAAATGTATGTTTCACTTTAGAAATATTTGTTCAACATAAGTGAGTAGCATAGCTGTTTCATTAAAAAATTGCGTAAGTGAAAATAAAATTACTGAGTGGACAGGTAAAATAAAGTAGAAGGAGAACTATAGATAAAGTAAAACTAATTAAATTTGATAATTTCTACAGAATACAGATAATACAATAATTTGTGTCATATAAATACTAATCTGAATTATAACATGTTAAAAGAGTTTTGAATAAATTGCCAACAAATTTTTGGGGCAAATTTGTGTGGTAAGTAGGTGAAAGTTGTTAAAACTCTATTGAGGGATTTATTGTCAAAGTATATCCCTTTTGAGTGAAAACTTTAGGGTGAAGCACAGGAACTGGTAAGATTAAAGGGAAAAAACCAGTCTGCCCTCTCTTAGAAATTGTTCCAATTGTTGCCCACGCTATATGTGCAGCTCCGCGGTGTATTGCGAGTAAAATTTTCGAAGCTTGCGTTTGGCACAATGACAGTGTCAATTTTAATAAGAACCCAAAATATAAGCTCCCGCCTAATGTCAATTACATAATGCGCAGTTTTTGCTGAGCGATATCACACAGTATTTCTTAAATATTGCGAATACGATATATTTAGAATTTTTTGGATTTAAATGACCCATAATTATCCACAGAAACGTTTTACACAAAAGGACATCCATTTTTACAGTGAGCTCAAAACCACTTGCTCTTCCGATTATGTCTTCATAATTTACACTGAAGAGCCAAATAAACTTGTGTAGGCGTACGCATGCAAATAACAGAGGTATGGAAAGAATCAGAATTCCGCGATGCCTTCGGCTGCTAGATCGGTTACTGCTGCTACAATGGCAGGTTATCAAGATTTAAATTAGTTTTAACGTGGTGTTATAGTCGGCGCACAAGATATGGGATATAGCATCTCCGAGGGGGCGATAACATTTGGATGTTTGTGTACTATCTTTTCTCGAGTGAACCGTGAATATCGGGAATCCGGTAAAATATCACATCTTCGACATAGCTGTGGCCGGAAAAAAATCGTGAAAGGAATGGGACAAACAACGATTGAACAGAATAATCATTAAACGTGACAGACCTGCAACCCTTTCTAAAATTGGTGCAGATTGGATTCGTGGACTGCCCTGCAGGATTCATGGTGTGAACTGCCTCCTGCATACCTTCAGACATTAGTCGAGTCCATGCCACGTCGTCTTGCGGCACTTCTGGGCGCTCGGGAGGTGGGTTGGCCCTATACGATATTAGACAGGTATAATATTTTCTTTTGGATCTTCAGTGCATGTCATGCAGGAAGTTGACACGAACTGTCATTGTTTCATATTTCCCGTCACGTGAGTACGACGCACTACCGATCTCGGCCACCTTTCACCCACGGGATGTTCAAGAAAGTTCTTGCAGTGATTCCACCCAATATGGGATGACTCCGCACGTTAAAATTCCTTACAGCTAAGACGGGTTTTCATGAGCGACATGCAAATTGTTTTTCCTCATCGTGCGGCCTCAGTTTTGTCATGGGCAGGTACACTAAAAAACATTTCTTAATAATCTTCCAATACTAAAATGGAAGTTTTTAACATATGTATTGTAAGGAAATACATCCTTACATAACACTGTAAATATAGAGATATTTCGCACCGCTACAATACATAATTGGTAATTTCCCTATGAATTTGACTTTTTCCTGAGCAAATGCAGAAACGCTGCATTTATGTATGGGAAAATACTTTAACGCCAGCTCTTACTCACTACAGATATACACTTGTGTGGAATATTTGCGAGCAATTTCTCAGAATGTAGAGCGCTCGTCTAATACCAAGCGAACCGGTTTCAGTTCCCTGCGGGGACATTTCCACAATTTTGCACATGGGATTTGAGCCAGACGATTCCTCTGGCCGATGGGTTTTCTGGGGATTTCACGTTTCACCCGCTCTTGCATCCCAGCGCTGCTCCAAATTCACTTCGTTTCACCCTCATCGACACTCAAGACTTCGTTGCTAAGATCTCCTCGGACGTCTTCCCTCGTCGTCCTCAGACCACCATACACAGGAACATTGCGCTGAGGTGACGATGCGTCCCAATGGCGATGTGAGAACGGGACCTGTCTTGTTGGAACCACGTCACATGGCTTGTACTTCTTTGAAAGTACTCACTGTGTGTAGTTTCTACACAAACTGGAGTAGATGCAATTGAAAGTGTGAACCAATTATATTCTTCCGAACAACCCCCTCCAAACATCCATAGCTCAATACCACTTAACTGTGTCCAATATGCTTGCAAACCTAACATTCGACAGTCCACGCAAATTTCTTAGAAATACTCCTTTTTAGAATTACTTTAATTTTTGGTAGTGTCCATACTAGAAAGTTGCAATTATCGTAACTCCACTGCAACACCCACTCACATGAATTTAAACCTACATTTTTAAAAATGTTCATATTTTCACGGAAGATTTACGGAATTATCTTTTTAATATGCGGAGAAATGATCAGTTATGACTGAAAACGGACCTGTGCTCCGTAAACTAAAGGAATGTACGTCTCCGCATTGCCTTTAGCAGTTCCTATACCAAGTCCACGGGAAGCTATCTTCATCGCTGCAGAGTACTGCCCAATTTCAAAACAGTGAAGATATTGAAGTCACTTATACCTATTTTTTTTAACAGTCACTTGTAACTCTTAATTTCACTTGAAACCCTCAACCATTAGAAGAGAATGAAAAAGTTTCATATTATCACATTTCTGGTTATAACATATTTAAAACCTTCTGTAAACACAAGAATCTCATAAGAGCGTTGTGTAAGTCAAAGGTTTCATGACTTTTGATCTGTGTTCAAATCTCGCTATAAAATATAATATTTCAACATATTTTATTTGCAGTAAAACACCGGTTTAAAAAAATGAAGATTTTCTTTATAACTTAATTGAAATTCTGGGAAATTTTCGGAATATCTCAATGATAAAGCAGTGTCCGTTATTTTACCGACAGTTATTCAAAAAATGTTACCAGCATTTTTTTCCCTCAAAATGACAGAAATTATTTTTTTTTACACTTTATCGTCCTTTCTGATATTAGTTAAAAGTACATATACTTGCAATATGGGTAGTTGTTCTTAAAGAACATTTGAAACAGTTGCGGGTACAGACAGTTCATCTACAATGGACAGTTTGACAATGAATGTGCGACCCCATACATACTCCAGCATTTCCTCTTCACACCTGGATGTGCGCACTCAACACCTTGTTCCCGCATCTTACTTCGTCGCTGCGTGAGTGCACTTTCATTAGTTTTTGTTATTATCATTTATACATGGCATTACTTCAATGTCGTCTATTCGACTGCAGGACAGGTCAGGGTATTTCGGGAGCCTGGGAAAAAGCTATTTTTTTTAAATTTAGTAGCCTCTATTTGATTTACTGCTGTGCATTTTAAATATCCATAACTTTTGTCATTGTACGTTACCGGTATAACAAAGGTTACCAGGTAACTGGTTTGCCGTTTCCTATCAATCTTATAAGTAATAATGTGTTATTTTAAAACATTTATCCTGTTCTTATTAAAATATTGACGAAAAATGTATATATTTCACACTGCTAACAATATGTTTATAACATCCTAATTAAATTCCAAATTTGTCCTCTGTGCGTCAATATATAATATTATGTAAAGAAAAATAGAAATTGTCCCAATAGTTACGTAAATATTAACTGTGATGATGAGTGATTGCTTGGCGACCGTTGTAAATGTTCTTAATCAAGGGCTACGATCAGGAAAAACAAAACCGTTCAGCTTGATAATACATGTTTTCTGATAGTGCCTTTGGGCGTACGCATATATCCAACGCGCAATTTACTTACGCAGTATTATCGGACGGAACGTGCTATTCAGTGCATTTTGAGAGGGCTTTTCGATGCCATGCAACATTTTACAGGAGTATGCAGATCCAATGAGTGTCATTCGCTCTGACTCACGACACTATACAACACTGTCTAATGCTATACAAAATTTTGTTAATAATTGTCTACATTATGTAATGTGGGAGATTTGCATTTTCGTATGACAATGACAGTAAAATATCAGGGAGTAATCATTCTAAGTCTAAAGGCTTGGAAGGACCCTTCGGATATAGGTCTTGGAGAAAACGACCCACATGTTCCCCCTCCTCAATGCACCTCCATGGGCGCCATTGTACTTAAGTATCATCTACGGACAGACGTGTATGTTTCGCTGCTGTTTCTGCACTCGACTAACTGTTGGGAAATGTTCCTAATAACTTACAATTTGTCATCCGCGAACATTGTGCAGAGCTGCTTCCTATAATATCAAACGCAAAAATGATGTACACGACCAAGAAATCCACACTGAGAATAAAGAAACGAGTATAAATGGAAGGGAAAATTACAAAAAATCCATTGCTCTTAATTTTTTTAATGAACAGGAGTTTCTGAAAGACAATGAGTTGCCATGTTTCAATAAAATTCAATTAAAAAGATAAAAAATTAGTTGTTAGAATTTTCCTGTGCCTACATCACGTAAATTCTTTTTTTTTATTCAGAGTTTATATCCACACTTTTCGTGTGAATTTTGACCCCTTTGAGCAATTCCCTTAAATTACACGTAATTATCATTCCTTAGACTTAATGGTATTTTTCTTACACCACTTTCAAGTTTGCTTTTTTTGCACATTAACGCAATGACAGCACGCTCCGAGAAACTGAAAAGTCTCGCATGCACAGTTTAATACCACCTGNTTTTTTGCACATTAACGCAATGACAGCACGCTCCGAGAAACTGAAAAGTCTCGCATGCACAGTTTAATACCACCTGCAGTACATGCTTAAAATTATGTAAGAGATAAAGTGGCGATATTTGCCGTGCTACAACTGTGAATTGAATTTCATAGTCTTTGCGTGTGTGACAAATAGCAGATCGAAATGTATGGAACAGGGGAGCTAGGTATACATAGACGGAATGGTGATGATATATGTTATCTCAGCATAATAAGTAACTGACAACTAAGATGTCCGTCGTTCTATTGATGACTTGTAAACTGATGGTAACAAACTGAATCTATACTGTTACTGTTCTGTGTTTTTAAAAGTATTCTGATTAAATCACCTTCATGTATTTGTCTAACTCAAAAGCACTCCATGTTAAGGAATAATACTGGACAAAATTAGTGCGATTGTGTTTGCAAACGCCTGACTGAATTCGTTTATGGATACTGATGTACTATTTCTTTGCGACATACCCGCCTCACCTGTCAACGAGTAATCTACGTTATATTCTACCCTTGTCTGCGGTAATGTTTTTTTTTTTGCAAGGAAACAGATTGTGCAAACATTAATTAGTTTGTTTAAAAAAAAAATATTACAAACACTTTGGAATTCATTTCACGTGCTGGATACACGATTGGCGTAGCGACAAGAGGTCCCACCTCCAAACAAGGCAAACCGGGTTTGATTCCCGGCGGTGCTACTACTGGAACCTTGCATGTGGGAATTGTGCTGGACGAAGCAACTGGTCGATTGATTTTCCCGGAGGTTTCCCGTTTTCCCCAGCCCTGAATTCCGGAGCTGTTCCATACTCACCTCGCATCGTCGTCATCGGCTCTAATAAGACCTCTCGCGCGCAAAGTATAACGGTGCGTTAACGAACTACTGCATTTAGAACCATTCCCAATGGAGCAGAACGAACTGTATACACCACAGTTTGACAGCGGCGTCTCGACAGTGTGCCTTTGGAATACCCAGCTCGTATAGAAGGTCAGGCAGAGGCGACGGAAGCTCAGTGGTCGGCCGTATGAAGCCTCCTCGACCTCGTCAGGCCCCTCCCCTAGGAGTGGCGTCATGAAACATTGCGCGACACACTGTCTTGGCGGAAAGGCTGGTATTTGCCGGCGACCAGTTTCACGGTCGAGGGTATAAATGCGCGGGCCCGCGTACCACCGTCGTCATTCTCCAGACGGGCTCTCCTGCAGACACACCTCGCACCATGATGAAGTTGGTGAGTACTCGCCGCCTCTCCTAGTCCATGACTCTGAAGGCTGTTCATGGTTGAACGAGTACTTTTGAAATCAACCTCCGAAATTAAATGTTTCAAGTAAAAATTTGTGAGTTCTGAAATTATTTGATTTTATTTTAGTTTTTTTTACGCATACAAGTGTAAAAATTAGCAAATCTATAACATATTTACTTATCTAATAGTTTTGCAGTTTCACTTGACCTATGTATTAATACAGTATCCAGGCCCATGACAATATTAATTTTACATATGGTGGAAAAATACACAATATACATACAATTAGATCATTAGCAGGGCTTTCAGTAGTGCTCAGTTCACTGTAAGAAGCCTTTTTTGGTTTGCTGGTATGTAAAGACTATACGCACAAGACTGATAGCTGTTGGAGTTTCTCTAGGCCCATATCAAACTTGGCAGTCTGCTTTTGTGGTTTCTCCCATACTTTATTCCGTCGATATAAACGGGCACATACTTGGATAGCCTATTTAGTGTCCACTAAGGCAGCTAGCACTGGGCCAGGATCGTAAGGAAAACAAAAGTGAATTTTTTTTGTTCCCTTTGATTGAGTTATTAACTTCCGGTGATGCAATCACAATTTTCGCATTACGGTGAAATGACAATCGCTGTCTTCACATTTGACAGTAAATGTCTTGATGGATCTATCATTAAGAGGAACAATAAAAAATGTATCTTGAGAAAAACTGACTCGTTGGAAAATTTTTTCCGTAATGCATTTTTTATATCACAGAGCTGCACCAATGTTATCATTATGACCAACCAAATATTTATGTATTTTTTAACGTGCATTCGATTTCGGGAAGCGGATACCTTCTTTGGCGTACTCGCTACAAAACCAAATTTAATCTCCAATTGCATAGGACATTATAAATTACACACACTTCGTAAATAATTTCCAATTGTAGTTATTACTTTCCAAAACAAATTCGTTGTCTTTTCTATCAATTGAACTATTGAAATGAGGTGCACTAATAATGTGTTCGTAAGTTAATATTTTTTCTCAACCATTTAATTTATGGCACATGTTTTTGACGAAGCTTTATAAACCAATCAAGAATACAATTTGATTAAAAAACATATTTAGTTTGTAAATAAGCCTTTCTTATTCTAGTCTACTCTTTGTTTTAATTACCTCACGGGATGATTGTTTCCACACATTTAAAACAATATCGAACCAAATTTTTTCCCTCTAATTATAAAATACATTTAACGACCTAGGAACAATAATACACTTAAATTTAAACTAACATGTCCTCTTTAAAGAGAAAAGTATCATGCATTAGGAGACATATATTTTTCGCCATAAATTCAGACAATTGCCAAAACAACGAACTTATCTATGAAAAAATTGTTATTGTCTCTGGTCTGGCCATAACACTGTAGTGTTATTTAATTTTAGTGGGGTCTATATTTTAAATCAATGTTACGCATAGGTTGCTTACCGCAGGTTTTCTGAAGGACTGAGAGTGTACTGTATTACTTACCAGTATTTCGATTGGTGAATTTCCTGCATAGTTCAATTTAATTTTTCCCTCCTATATAAATTATATTTAAATTTGCAATAAATAATATTTAGTTGTTATTTTGTATCGTTATCTAACTAACAGCAATAGTGTTAAATTAGAAAAACAGGTAAAATTATCAGCTCGTAATTTGTGTTTCTGTCCGTGAAAATATATTTGGTTAACAGTACCGTAAACTGTTAAAACAATAAGTAAACTATTATCGTTGTGGTTGTTCCAAATTTTTCTGCCAATAAATTGAGTGATTTTTGATACTGAATAAGTTGTTTTCCTTTTTCAATTCACAGAATAAAGGTTTACGTTTTATTTACTTTCTCGGAAAAAATGGACGGTGTAAATATCGATTTATTGCATTATAGACGATAATATCTCTTATAAATTTCATTTTCCTATTCCTGGTTTTGATTATTGTTGTACTGACGTAACTTCCATAGGTTAAGAGGAGAAACGACTTGTCTGTTGTCAGTTTGTGGCTGTGAGTGTAATTCATAAGTCACAATTCGAATTATTATAATAAGTTCACTGAATAGATATATTCTTATTTCGTTTGCATATGCACATATTAAGTAGGGCCTCACAGAAATTAATGAAGAAATGCGGAGGTTCATACTAAGGAATTACACCAGTGCTTCAATGGAAGTTGAAAACGACTAAGAAAAACCCATACCCACTGTAGGCGGGGACTGAACTCACAATCTGCCGAGTGAAAGACAGGCACGCTACCGCATGAAGAAACACAATGGATACATTACAATAGTAAAAAATTGCATTGCATAAATGTGTGTATAGATTGGACATTTATAAATTTGTTTAGATTTGTAATATCTCTACTGATCATGCGTACTTAAATACTTTTTTCATACAGTATACGGTGATTAACTTCACAATAACAACTTGCGAAAACCAGGGTTCATGGTCCCAAAGTTCGCGTAAGTACAGATTTCATTATTCCACAAATGATGTCGTTACAAAACAAGAAAAAAATTTTACAAATAAAAAAGTAACGGACACGATAGCACTTAATTTCTGTATTATTCTCTTGGACAAACTATTTTGAAGGTAATTGAATATATATTCTAGGACTCAGCATTTCACGTGGCAAAGCTCTGCAACTATTTAGAATTCAAGATATTTTTCAAAAATAGGTTCTATTTTAGCATTTACATACTCTTTAGTACCAAATACTTTCAAATTTGTTTTTTTTGGTTATATATTACGATATAATCATTTGTCTCCTCGAATATAACGAAAATATACTTGGTTGAAAGTATGTAACAAATGAAAACAATTATTTTTCTTGTTATTTATGTACTATAGCAAGGGTCAGGATCCACTGTTGTCAGAGTTTGTTATTCATTGTCCTTCCGCTTCTGAGGTCCCCAATTCGATTTCAGGCATCTACAGGCGGGAAAATTTCCGATTGGTGGAGGCAGTGGTTTGGGGGGTTTCTCGGAGCTCTACCGTTTCCTCCCGTATTCATTCTCTTACGTCTCAACCTTTATATCGTTTCACCTAATTCATTCCTCGGGTTGGCCGGAGCGACAGGTATAATTGAGCATGCCCTAGGCGGGAACCACATGTTTATTTCCCCCTACATGGGTGAATATTTTTAGGTAAAATAAATTGGTAAGAATACACGAAAACCTTGCACAGAGACTGGTAAAAAAACTGACAGTATTCCAGTACTGCATGTCGCCTGAATAGTGAGAAAGTATGTGTGTTGCAGGTAGTATTGTTCTGCGTGCTGGCTGCCGCCTTGGCCGCACCTCAAGCGCCACTGCTGAAGCTCAACCCCAAGGAGCCCATCCCCATTGTGGCGCAGTCCAGTGTGCAGAACGAGGACGGCAGCTTCCAGAACAGGTAACACAATCACTCAGACTGTGTTCTAACAGAATTATATTGAAATTAACATGAACTCGTTAAATTTTCCTTTATTGAACTACAGAATTATCTTCAATACGGGGCCGTGGTGGATAAGTGGTTGGAATGTTCACCTCCCATCAATGCAATCGGAGTTAAATCCCCAGCCAGATTTCTTCCAGATTTGTGAACGTGGGAACCATACCGGACGACGCAAATGGTCGGTGGGTAGTACCATGATTCTCCAGTTACTCCAGCCCTTGCATTCCACTCCTGCTCCATCTGCACTCATTTTCAATTTAACGGTCGCTCAAAGCCTCGAGATGAGCCGACTAAAACTTCTCAATTTCAAACTTATTCACATGTTAAGCAAATTTTAAGAATTACAGTCTCAGACAGTGTTCGCAGAACTCGAATGTGCTGTCCATACTTTTTTTCCTGGCATTAGCATACTCCAATAGGGTATACAGGGAGCGCTACTCCATTTCTTTAAATCTTCCAATTTTAAAACTTCAGATTTTATTTGGTGCTATTCAGCTCCCCCGTAAAACATTGCCATAGACTCGATGATCTCAAAACTCATCAACATCATCCTTCATCAATGGAAGTCCGTAATACTAATCATTCCATACCAACATGGAAAGTTTCTTTCTTAGCTACCGTTTTCATATCACTCTAGAATCATGTCATACCATGGCTGTTGCCACTACCGCCATCCACATCTCACACTTCTGTTTCCATCCTCTTATTGTCATTTTAGAGTGTGTGTTCTCTATCTACCTGATGATGTGTCATATTATAGAACTGTGTGTCACCATAGCTACTGGCGAACTCAAACAACATGGGAGAATCAGCTAAAGCAATCATAGACCATGACACCATGCACTTACAAGCTTTCACACATCGGGAATCGTTAACGAATCACGCGCGTTCCCCTTGTTACCCCAATCAGTTCCTTCCAGCTCACCCATTGCTTTCAATAAGTGCCATAAAATCCATAATCGCTCATGCTCAGTCTTTAATACCATGTACAGGTATATCCAAGTGTCGCTGGTGCCATAGTATCACACTTCACGCCATAATCAATAAATGCCTTAGGCCTACATAAAATTGCTGTTTCAACAGGAGATATTCTAGTGTATAATTACTTGTAAAAAGCCCGTAGAGGTGATAAGGAATGCTGTGTTGTGCTACAGCTACGAGAGCGCTGACGGCACGAAGGTGGATGCGGCCGGTGTGCAGAAGGCGGTGGGCCCCAAGGGCGAGGCGGGCACAGCCATCCAGGGCGCCTACTCCTTCTACATAGACAACGTGCTCTACACCCTCACCTACGTCGCCGACGAGAACGGCTTCCAGCCCCAGGCCAACTTCCTGCCCACGCCACCGCCCATCCCAGAGAAGATCCTCGAGGCTCTGGCCTACAATGCCGCTCACCCCGAGGAGGACAACCTCAAGAGGAAGTAGACAGACGACCCGGCACCGACCACCCCTGTGAATATTCCAGCGTCCCAGCGGAGACATTGCCCGTCGTAGCTGTCTCCGCCGCGACGTAGCTACAGCCTCGCCGTGTGCTGTGTACATAGACTGTATATTCTCTTTTTATACTGCGTCCTCAATAAATGGCAACATCATTTATTACTCCTTCTCTTGCAAAGTCATTTGCATATTATTCCTATCCATTTTATTTGTGCTCTTAAATTAAAGATGGAACCATGTCATATAAAACTGGAAAAAAAGGCGAAAATATTTAAAGCATTAAATAAAACAGTATACCTAATTTTTTTCTCTAATATTTTAACGACAGGGAACAAAACAAATTATCAGGTTTATCTCTGGTCACATAAATTGTCTTTTATTTTCTTTTTAATTGAAACTGTTTTAAAGTAATCGGTTTTTAGTTCTTAGAGAAATGCATGATCTTGTCTTCTATAGCAACATCGCAAAGCATATAATACAAGCAAGAATAGGGGGAACAAAATCAAAGTAAAATAATGGTGACATATCGAAGACTATTATTATTTCCCGCGGAGTGAAGAATTTCAATAGCAGGTGATCTTGTACATAAAAAGAAATATAATTGATTTCTAAAATATATGTACTTCGCAGTACAATTACTGTATTACTTATCGGAAGTTATGATATTAAAACAAGAGAACAACTAGTGTAAATTTTTTTTTTATAAATCAGAGTTAAGAAAATGGAGCTGAGAACTAACGATATATATATACAAATATAGATTCTACAAATTGGAAAATATTTTTATAAGATATGTATTTCAAAAATTAAGTAACAAGAAAAGTACTATGCTTTATTGACATTGTGAAAAAAAAAAATTATTTTACTTTGAGAATAATTTTTATTCAAAATAAGTGTTTAGCATAGATGTTCCATTAAAAAAATTAATTGTCAAAATAAAAACACCGAGTGGCCAGATTAAGTAAAGTAAAAGGAGAACTATAGAGAAAGAAAAACAAATTAAAATTGATAAATTCTACAGAATACAGATAATAAAATAATTTGTGTCACATATAAAAACAAATCAGAATAATAACATGTTAAAAGGATTTTGAATAAATTTCCAACAAATTCTATAAGTACAACGTCAAATGTGTGGAAAAATTTGTGTTGTAAGTGAAAATTGTAAAAATTCTATGTAGGGATTTATTGTCAAAGTAGATCCCTTCTGAGTGAAAACTTTAGGGTGAAGCACGCGAATTGGTAAGATTAACGGGAAAAACCTAGTCTTCTCCCTTTAAGTAATTGTTCAAATTTTTGACAACGCTGTATGTGCAGCTCCGCAGTGTATTGCGAGTAAAATGTTCGAAGCTCGCGTTTGACACTGTGACAGTGTCAATTTTAATAAGAACACAATATATAAGCTCCTGCCTAATGTCAATTACAGAATGTGCAGTGTTTGTTGAGCGATGTCACACATTATATCTTAAATATTTTAAATACAATATATATAGAATTTTTTGTATTGAAATGACCCATGGCTGTCCACAGAAAAGTCCTACAAAATAGGACATCCATTATTACAGTGGGCTCACAGCCACTTGCTCTTCCGATTATGTGTTCATAATCTACACTGAAGAGACAAAAAAAATTGTATAGGCGTGCGAATACAAATAACAGAGGCATGGAACCAATCATAATAACGCGATACGGTCGGCAGCCAGATCGGTTACTGCTGCTGCAATGGCAGGTTATCAAGATTGAAGTAAGTTTGAACGTGCTGTTATAGTCGCCGCACGAGAGATGGGACAAAGCTTCTCCGAGGTAGCAATAACATTTGGATATTCGCGTACTATCGTTTCACGAGTGAACCGTGAATATCGGGAATCCGGTAAAAACATCACATCTACGACATCGCTGCGGCCGGAAAAAGGTCGTGAAAGAACGGGACAAACGACGACTGACGAGAATCATTACACGTGACAGACGTGCAACCCTTTATAAAAATTGGTGCAGATTGGGTTTATGGACTGCCCCGCAGGATTCATGGAGTGAATATCTTCCTGCTTGCCTTCAGACGTTAGTCGAGTCCATGCCACGTGGTCTTGTGGCATTTCTGATGCTCGGGGGGCGGGGGTTGCCTACACAATATTAGGCAGGTGTACCAGTTCATTTGGTTCTTCAGTGTATGTCGTGCAGGAAGTTGACACAAACTGTCACTGGTCCAGATTTTCCGTCACATGAGTTACACGCACTACCAATCTCGGACGCCTTTCACCCACGGGATGTTCAAAAAAGTTCTTGCAGTTATTCCACGAGATATGGCATGACTCCGCACGTTAAAATTCCTTACAGCAAAGTCGGGTCTTCGCGAGCGACATGCAAAGGGTTTTTCCTCGTCATGCGGCCTTACTTGATATAATGGACAGGTACACTGAAAAACATTTCCTAGTAATCTTCCTAATCTAAAATGGAAGCTTTTAACCTATGTATTGTAAGGAAATACTACCTTATATAAGGCTGTAAATATAGTGATAATTAGCACTGATACAATAAATAATTGTTAAATTCCCAATGCCTTTGACTGTTTCCTGAACAAATGCAGGAACGCTGACATTGATGTATGGGAAAAGACTTTATCACCCGCTCTTTCTCACTATAAGTATACACTGGTGGTGTATATTTGCGAACAATTTCTTAGAGTGTAGAGCGCTCGTCAAACACCAAGCGAACCGACTTCAATTACCGGCGGGGACATTTCCACAGTTTTGCACATGGGAATCGAGCCGGACGATGCCGCTGGCCTGTAAGTTTTTTGGGGATTTCGCGTTTTACCCGCCCTTGCATCCCAGTGCTGCTCCAAATTCACTTCGTTCCACCCTCATCGACTCTCAAGACTTCGTTGCTAAGAGCCACCCGAACCTCTTCCCTCGTCGTCGTCCTCAGACCTCCATACACAGGAACAGTGCGCCGAGGTGACGATGCGTCGCAATGGCGATGTGAGATGAGGACCTGTCTTGTTGGAACCACGTCACATGACTTGTATTTCGTGGAAAGTACTCACTGCGCGCAGTTTCTACACAAACTGGAGTAGATGCAATTGAAAGTGTGAACCAATTATATACTCGCAATCAACCCCCGCCTAGACATTCACAGCTCAATACTACTTAACTGCGTCCAATGTGCTTGCAAACCTAACATTCGACAGTACACGCAAATTCCTTATAAATATTAATTTTTAGTATTACTTCAATTTTTCTGAGTGTCCATACATTAAAGTTGCAACTATCGTAATTCCACTGCAACACCCACCCACATGAATTTAAACCTACATTTTTAAAAATTGTCATATTTTCACGGAACATTTACGGAAATACATATTTAATATGCGGAGATATGATCCGTTAGGACGGAAAACGGACCTGTGTTCCGTAAATTAAAGAAATGTACGTCTCCGTATTGCCTATAGAATTTCCTATACCGAGTCCACGCAAAGCTATATTCACCGCTGCAATCAGAGTACTACCCAATTTCGCCGCAGTGAAGATACCGACGTCACTTATACCTATTTTTTTAAACAGTCACTTGTAACTGTTAATCTCACCTGAAACACTCAAACGTTACAAGAGAATGAAAAAGTTTCATATTTTCACATATCTGGAAATAACATATTTTATGCCTTTTGTAATCACAAGAGTCTCATAAGAGCGTTGTGTAAGTCAAAGGTTTGATGACTTTTGATCTGTGTTCAAATCTCGCTATAAAATAAAATATTTCAACTGATTTTATTATATTAGCAGTAAAACAACGGTATAAAGAATATCAATTCTTTATACCTTATTAAAATTCTGGGAAATTTTCGGAATATCACATTGATAAAGCTGTGTCCGCTATTTTATGGACAGTTCTCAAGGAATTTTACCAGCATTGTGTTTACTTAACATGACAGAAAAAAAATTTTTACACTCTATTGTCCTGTCTGATATACGTTACCAGTACCTATACTTGCAATATGGGCAGTTATTCTGTAATAATATTTGACACACTTGCGGGTACAGACATTTCATCTGCAATGAACCGTTTGACAAAGAATGTGCGACCCCATACATACTCCAGCATTTCCTCTTCACACCTGGATGTGCGCACTCAACACCTTGTTCCCGCATCTTACTTTGTTGCTGCGATAGTAAACTTCCAATAGCTTTTGTTACTTTCATTTATACATGGCATTACTTCAATGTCGTCTATTTGACTGCAGGACAGGTCAGGGTATTTCGGGAGCCTGGGAAAAAGCTATTTTTTTGACTCCGGAATTTACGAGCTTGAGGCAAATAGGTTTTTTGGGGAGACCATATTAGATTTACTACTGCGTATTTCGACAACGTTTACTTTTTTCATTGTACATTACCGGTAGAAAACATGCTACCAGGTAACACGTTTGCCGTGTCCTGTCAAGTTTATAAATTATAAACGTTTTATTAAAAAACATTTATCCTGTTCATATTAAAATATTCACGATAAATTTCATATATTTCACACTGCTGAAAATATGTTTATAACATCTTAACTAAATTCCAAATTTGTCCTGTGTTCATCAATAAATGATATTTTGCAAAGAAAAATAGATATTGTCCCAATAGTTACATACATATTAACTGTGTCGATGAGTGATTGCTTGGCGACCGTTGTAAATGTCCTTAATGTTGTAAATGTCCTTAATCAAGGACTGCGATCAGGAAAAACACAACCGTTGAGCTTCATAATACATGTTTTCAAATCGTCCCAGCAAGCGTTCTCAGATATCCTACGGGTAGTTTACTTACGCAGTAGGATCGGACGGGACGTACTGACCAGTGCATTTTAGAGGACTGTTCGATACTGTACCACATTTTACAGGAATATGAAGATCCAGTGAGTGTCATTAGCTCTAGTTCACGACACTATACTACCCTGTCTAATACCTTACAACAATTTCTTATTAATTGCCTACATTATTTAATGTGGGAGTTTTGCATTGTCGTATGGCAATGACAGTAAATTATCAGGGAGTGATCTTTCAAAGTCTAAAGGCTCGGAGGGACCCTTGGGATAAGAGGTCTTGGAGAAAATGACCCACATGTCCCCCCTCCACAATACACAACCATGGGCGCCATTGTACTTAAGTATCATCTACGGACAGACGTGTATGTTTCGCTGCAGTTTCTGCACTCTAATAACTGTCGGGAAATGTTCCTGATAACTTCAATTTGTCATCCGTGAACATTGTGCAGAGCTGCTTCCTATAATATCAAACGCAAAAGTGGTGTACACAACCTAGAAATCCACACTGCGGATAAATGTACGAGCATAAATGGAAGGGAAAACTATATAGCAATGTTTCTCAGAAACATCCATTGCTCTTAATTTTTTTAATAAACAGGAGTTTCTGAAAAACAATGAGTTATCATGTTTCAAAAATATTAAACTAAAAAGATATAAAATTAGTGCTTATATCACGTAATTTCTTTTTTTGATTCCGAGTTTATATCCACAGTTTTTTTGTAAATGTTTACCCTTTTGAGCAATTCCCTTAAATTACACGTAATTATCATTCCTGAGACTTAATGGTATTTTTCTTACACCACTTTCAAGTTTACATTTTTTGCACATTAACGCAATGACAGCACGCTCCGAGAAACTGAAAAGTCTCGCATGCACAGTTTAATACCACCTGCAGTACATGCTTAAAATTATGTAAGAGATAAAGTGGCGATATTTGCCGTGCTACAACTGTGAATTGAATTTCATAGTCTTTGCGTGTGTGACAAATAGCAGATCGAAATGTATGGAACAGGGGAGCTAGGTATACATAGACGGAATGGTGATGATATATGTTATCTCAGCATAATAAGTAACTGACAACTAAGATGTCCGTCGTTCTATTGATGACTTGTAAACTGATGGTAACAAACTGAATCTATACTGTTACTGTTCTGTGTTTTTAAAAGTATTCTGATTAAATCACCTTCATGTATTTGTCTAACTCAAAAGCACTCCATGTTAAGGAATAATACTGGACAAAATTAGTGCGATTGTGTTTGCAAACGCCTGACTGAATTCGTTTATGGATACTGATGTACTATTTCTTTGCGACATACCCGCCTCACCTGTCAACGAGTAATCTACGTTATATTCTACCCTTGTCTGCGGTAATGTTTTTTTTTTTGCAAGGAAACAGATTGTGCAAACATTAATTAGTTTGTTTAAAAAAAAAATATTACAAACACTTTGGAATTCATTTCACGTGCTGGATACACGATTGGCGTAGCGACAAGAGGTCCCACCTCCAAACAAGGCAAACCGGGTTTGATTCCCGGCGGTGCTACTACTGGAACCTTGCATGTGGGAATTGTGCTGGACGAAGCAACTGGTCGATTGATTTTCCCGGAGGTTTCCCGTTTTCCCCAGCCCTGAATTCCGGAGCTGTTCCATACTCACCTCGCATCGTCGTCATCGGCTCTAATAAGACCTCTCGCGCGCAAAGTATAACGGTGCGTTAACGAACTACTGCATTTAGAACCATTCCCAATGGAGCAGAACGAACTGTATACACCACAGTTTGACAGCGGCGTCTCGACAGTGTGCCTTTGGAATACCCAGCTCGTATAGAAGGTCAGGCAGAGGCGACGGAAGCTCAGTGGTCGGCCGTATGAAGCCTCCTCGACCTCGTCAGGCCCCTCCCCTAGGAGTGGCGTCATGAAACATTGCGCGACACACTGTCTTGGCGGAAAGGCTGGTATTTGCCGGCGACCAGTTTCACGGTCGAGGGTATAAATGCGCGGGCCCGCGTACCACCGTCGTCATTCTCCAGACGGGCTCTCCTGCAGACACACCTCGCACCATGATGAAGTTGGTGAGTACTCGCCGCCTCTCCTAGTCCGCGACTCTGAAGGCTGTTCATGGTTGATCGAGTACTTTTTAAATCAACCTCCGAAATATATAACTGCTCCTANGTCCGCGACTCTGAAGGCTGTTCATGGTTGATCGAGTACTTTTTAAATCAACCTCCGAAATATATAACTGCTCCTACCTGCACTTATTTTAACGGCCATATTGGCGTCCGCCCAGTAAAGTTTGTAACGATTGATGGAAGGTTGTTTTATTTCTCGACAAAATAAACCTTTTAAGTAGAAGTTTGTGAATTCAGAATTTATTTGAATTTTATTTCTGTTTTTTTTACGCATACAAGAGTAAAAATGAGCAAATCTATAATATATTTACTTTTCTAATAGTTTTACAGTTTCACTTGACCTATTTATTAATACAGTATCCAGGCCCATGACAATATAAATTTTGCATATTGTAGAAAAATACACAATCTGCATACAATTAATTCATTAGCAGGGCTTTCAGTAGTGCTCAGATTACTGTAAGAAGCCTTTATCGGTTTGGTGGTATGTAAAGACTATGCGCACAAGACTGATAGCTGTTGGAATTTATCTAGGCCCATATCAAACTTGGCAGTCTGCTTGTGTGGTTTCTCCCATACTTTATTCCGTCGAGGTAAACGGGGACGTACTTGGATAGCCTATTAAGTGTCCGCTAAGGCAGATAGCACTGGGCCAGGACCGTAAGGAAAACATTCTTGAATTTTTTTTTCCCCTTTGAATGAGTTACTAACTTACGGTGCTGGTATCACAATTTTCGCATTACGGCGAAATGACAATCGCTGTCTTCACATTTGACAGTAAATGTCTTTACGGATCTATCATTAAGTCGAACAATAAAAAATGTATCCTAAGAAAGACTATCTCGTTGTGTAAATTTTTCCGTAATGAATGTATTATAACACAGAGATACACCAATGTCATCATTATGACCAACCAAATATTTATCTATTTTTTAACATGCATTCTTTTTCGGGAAGCGGATACTTTGTTTGGTGTGATCGCTACAGAACCAAACTATATCTGCGATTTCATAGGACATTATAAATTGCACAATATCCGTAACTAATTTCCAATTGTGGTTCTTCCTTACCAAAAGCAAATTTGTTTTATTTTGTACCCATTGGACTATTGAAAATGAGGTGCACTATAATTTGTGACACATGTTTTTGTCACAGATTTATAAACCAATCAAAAATATCATTAAATTAAAAAACTTCTGTAGTTTGTTAATAACCTTTTCTCATTCTTGTCTAATCTGTGTTTTAATTACATGACGGGATGATTGCTTCCAAACATTTAAACAATATCGAAACAATTTTTTTTATTATAAAGAACGCTCATCGACCTACCAAAAAGAACGCATTTAAATATAAAGTAACAGGCCCTATATAAAGAGAAAAATATCAGGCAACAGGAGACACCATTTTTTCGCCATAAATTCAGGCAATCGTGAAACCAACGAAGTTTTCTAGGAACAAATTCTATTGTCTCTAGTCTGGCCATAACATTGTAGTGTTATTTAATTCGAGTGGGTTCTATACTTTAAATCAATGTTTCGCAGAGGTTGCTTACCGCTGGTTTTCTGAAGAACTGAGAGTTTACTGGATTACTTACCAGTACTTCGATGGTTGAATTTCCTCCGTAGTTTAATTAAGTTTTTTTCCTCCTAAATCATTTATTTTTAAATTTGCAATAACTGATAAATTTTTTTTGTGTTGGAATCTAACTAACAGCAATAGTGTTAATTTAGAAAAACAGGTAAAATAGTCAGCTCGTAATTTGTGTTTCTGTCCGTGTACTTATATTTGGTTAACAGTACCGTAGCATATTAAAACAATATGTGAAACTATTATCGTTGTGGTAGATCCAAATTTGTCTACCATTAAATTGGTGATTTTTGATACTGAATCAGTAATTTTTTTTTCAATTCACAGAATGAGGCTTTACGTTTTATTTGCTTTCTCGGAAAAAATATACGGTATAAATATCTAGGGATTGGATTATAGAGGATAAGATCTCTTATAAATTTAATTTTCCTGTTACTGGTTTTGATTATTGCTGTACTGATGTAACTTCCTTAGTTTAAGAACGAAAACGGGTTGTCAGTTGTCAGTTTGTGACTGCCATAGTCATTCGTTAGACACAGCTGGAATAATAACAAAACGTTCACTGAATAGATATGTTCGTATTTCGTTATCATATGCACATTTTAAGTAGGGCCTCAAAGAAATGAATGAAGAAATGCGGAGGTACGTACTAAGGAATTACACCGGTGCTTAAATGGGAATTAAAAACGACTAAGAAAAACCCATCCCTACTGTAGCCGGGGACAGAACCCACAATCCACCTAGTGAAAGTCAGGCATGCTACCGCATGAAGAAACACACTGGATACATTCCACTAGTAAAATATTAATTGCCTAACTGTGAGTATAGATTGAACCACATTTATAAGAATTAGAGATAACAAATTGTCTCCTCGAATATAAGGAATATATACTTGGTTCAAAGTATGTAACAAATTTAAAAAAAAAAAACATTTTTCTTATTATTTATGTATTATAACGAGGGTTAGGATCCACTGCTGTCACAGTTTGTTAATCATTGTCCTTCGACTTATAAGGTCCCCAGTTCGATTTCAGGCATCTACCGGCGGGAAAATTTCGGATTGGGGGAGGCCGTGGTTTGGGGGGTTTCTCAGAATTCTCCCGTTTCCTTACCGTATTCATTCTCTTGCGTCTCAATCTCCATATCGTCACACGTAATTCATTCCTCTGGTTGTGCAGGAGCGACAGGTCTGTCCCTCGGACCATAATTGGGCACGCCCCAGGCGGAGAACACGTGTTTTTTCCCCAACAAGGGTGAATATTTTTAGGTAAAATAAATTGATTAAAATACATGAAAACCTTGCACAGCAAGTGGTAAGAAAAGTGTCATTATTCCAGTACTACGTGTCGCCTGAAGAGTTAGAGAGTGTGTGTGTTGCAGGTAGTGTTGTTCTGCGTGCTGGCTGCCGCCTTGGCCGCACCTCAAGCGCCACTGCTGAAGCTCAACCCCAAGGAGCCCATCCCCATTGTGGCGCAGTCCAGTGTGCAGAACGAGGACGGCAGCTTCCAGAACAGGTATGACAACCACTCAGCCTGTGTTCTCACACAATCATATTGAAATTAACATGAACTAATTAAATTGGTATTTATTTAACATCAGAACTACCTTAAATACGGGGTCGTGTTAGATAAGTGGTTGGACTGTTAACCTCCCACAAATGCGAACACGGTTCAATCCCCGGCCAGATTTCTTCCGGATTTTTTCACGTGGGAACAGTATCGGACAATTGCCTATAGTCTGTGGGTTTTCCCGTGGATCTCCCGTTACTCCAGCCCTTGAATTCCACACCTGCTTGATCTTCACTCCATTTCACTCTCGCGGTAGCTCAAAACCTCGAGTTGAGCCGACTAAAACCTCTCAACTTAAAACTTATTCACATGTTAAGCAAATATTAAGAATGACAGTCTAGGACAGTGTTCGGGGAACTCGAATGTGCTGTCCATACTTTTTTTTTCCTGGCATTAACCTACTCCAATAGATAATACAGGGAGAGCGTTTTCATTTCTTCAAATCTTGCATTTAGAAACCTTCAGTTTTTATTAACGCTATTCAGCTTCCCCGGGCACATTACCATAGACTCGAAAATCTCAAAGCTCATCAACATCATAATTCAACAATGGAAGACCGTTATACTAATCATTCCATACCAACAAAGAATGTTTCTTTCTTAGCTGACGTTTTCATATCACCCTATAATCATGTCATACCATGGATGTTGCCACTACCGCCATCCACATCTCATACTTCTGTTTCCATCCTCTTATTGTCATTTTAGGGTGTGTTCTCTATTGTGAGGTGTCATTTTAAGGAACTGTGTGTGACCATAGGTACTGGCGAACTCAAGCAACTTGGAAGAATCAGTTATAACAACCGTAGATCATGACACCCTGCATTTACAAGTTTGTCCCATCGGGAATCCTTAACGAATCACGAGCGTTCCCCTTTTACCCCAATCAGTTCCTGCCAGCTCACTCATAGCATCCAATAAGTGTCATAAAATCCATAATCGCTCATGCTCAGTCTTTAATACCATGTACAGGTATATGCAAGGGTGGCTGGTGAAACAGTATCATACTTCACGCCATAATCAATTAATGCCTTAGGCCTACATGAAATTGCTGTTCCAACAGTAGATATTTTAGTGTATAATTCTTGTAAAAAGCCCGTAGAGGTGAGAAGGAATGCTGTGTTGTGCTACAGCTACGAGAGCGCTGACGGCACGAAGGTGGATGCGGCCGGTGTGCAGAAGGCGGTGGGCCCCAAGGGCGAGGCGGGCACAGCCATCCAGGGCGCCTACTCCTTCTACATAGACAACGTGCTCTACACCCTCACCTACGTCGCCGACGAGAACGGCTTCCAGCCCCAGGCCAACTTCCTGCCCACGCCACCGCCCATCCCAGAGAAGATCCTCGAGGCTCTGGCCTACAATGCCGCTCACCCCGAGGAGGACAACCTCAAGAGGAAGTAGACAGACGACCCGGCACCGACCACCCCTGTGAATATTCCAGCGTCCCAGCGGAGACATTGCCCGTCGTAGCTGTCTCCGCCGCGACGTAGCTACAGCCTCGCCGTGTGCTGTGTACATAGACTGTATATTCTCTTTTTATACTGCGTCCTCAATAAATGGTAACCTCATTCATAACTCCTTCTATTACAAAGTCATTTGGATATTATACCTACCTATTTTATTTGTATTCTCAAAGTTATGATGGAAGCATGTCAATAACAATGGGGAAAAAAAGGCAAAAATATTAAGGGCAGTAAATAAAACAGTAAACCTCATTTGGTTCTCTAATATTTTAACGACAAGGAACAAAACTAATTTTCCAGTTTATCTCTGGTCACATAATAAGTCTTTTATCTTCTTTTTAATTGAAGCTCTTTTAAAGTAATCAGTTAATATTTCTTAGAGAATTGCATGATCTTGTCTTTTATAGCAACATCACACAGCATATAATACAAGCAAGGAGAGGGGGAACAACAAAGTAAATGTAACCGTGATATTAAGAAGATATACTTTTATTTCACGCGGAATGGAGAATTTTAATAGCAGGTAATCTTGTACATATAAAGAAATACATTTAGGTCTCAGTACAATTAATGAATTACTTATCGGGAGCTAGGCTATTAAAATGAGAAAACAACTAGTGCAAATAATTTTTTTATAAATCGGAGTTAAGAAAATGGAACTGAAAACTAACGATATATATACACAAATATATATTGTACAATTTGGAAAATATTTTTATAAGAAATATATATCTAAAATATAAAGTAACTAGAAATGTGGTATGCTATATTGCTATTGTGAAAAAAAAAATTGTTTCACTTTGAGAATAATTTTGACCAACATAAGTGAGTAGCATAGCTGTTTCATTAAAAAATTGCGTAAGTGAAAATAAAAACACTAAGTGGCCTCATCGAACAAAGCAAAAGGAGAACTGTAGACAAAGTAAAATAAATTATAATTGATAAAATCTACAGAATACATATAATACAATAATTTGTGTCACATTTAAAAACTAATCAGAATTATAATATGTTAAAAAAGTTTTGAATAAATTGCCAACAAATTCCATAAGTACAACGTGTTTATAAACAAAAGCTTGAGACAATTTGTATGGTAAGTAGGTGAAAATTTTAATAACTTCATGTAGTGATTTATTGTCAAAGTAGATCCCTTCTGAGTGAAAAATTGAGGGCGAAGCACAGGAACTGGTAATATTAACGGATAAAAAACACTCTTCTCCCTCTTAGTAATTTTTTTAATTTTTACCCACGCTCTATGAGCAGCTCCGCAGTGTATTGCGAGTTACATTTTCAAAACTAGAGTTTGACACTGCGTCAGAGTCAATTTCAATAAGTACCCAATATATAAGCTCCTACCCAATGACAATTACAGAATGCGCAGTGTTTGCTGAGCGATGACACACAGTATATCTTAAATATTGCAAATACAATATATATAGAATTTTTGGATTTAAATGACACATCGTTGTCCACAGAAAAGTCTTACACAAAAGGACATCCATTATTACAGTGGGCTCAAAACCACTTGATCTTCCTATTATGTGTTCATAATTTACACTGAAGAGACAAAAAAAATGTATAGGCGTGCGTATGCAAATAATAGAGGCATGGAACCAATCATAATAACGCGATACGGTCGGCAGCCAGATCGATTACTACTGCTGCAATGCCAGGTTATCAAGATTGAAGTAAGTTTGAACGTGCTGTTATAGTCGCCGCACGAGAGATGGGACAAAGCTTCTCCGAGGTAGCGATAACATTTGGATGTTCGCGTACTATCGTTTCACGAGTGAACCGTAAATATCGGGAATCCGGCATAACATCACATCGTCGACATCGCTGCGGCCGGAAAAAGGTCGTAAAAGAACAGGAAAAACAACGACTGACGAGAATCATTACACGTGACAGACTTGCAACCCTTTCTAAAAATGGCTGCAGATTGGGTTTATGGACTGCCTCGCAGGATTCATGGTGTGAATTGCCTCCTACTTACCTTCTGACATTAGTCGAGACCATGCCACGTCGTCTTGCGGCATTTCTGTGCGCTCGGGGGGCGGGGGGTGCCTATACGATATAAGTCAGCAGTGCCAGTTTTTTTGGCTCTTCAGTGTATGTCTTGCAGGAAGTTTACACGAACTGTCACTAGTCCAATTTACCGTCACATGATTACGACGCACTACCGATATCGGCCACCTTTCACCCACGGGATGTTCAAGAAAGTTCTTGCAGTGATTCCACCGCGATATGGCATGACTCCGCAAGTTAAAATTCCTTACAGCGAAGTCGGGTTTTTGTGAGCGACAAGCAAATTGTTTTTCCTCGTCATGCGGCCTTACTTGATATAATGGACAGGTACACTGAAAAACATTTCCTAGTAATTTTCCTAAACTAAAATGGAAATTTATAAACTATGTATTGGAAGGAAATACTTCCTTATATAAGGCTGTAAATATAGAGATATTTAGCACCGCTACAATACATAATTGGTAAATTCACCATGCATTTGACTGTTTCCTGAGCAAATGCAGGAACGCTGCCATTGATGTATAGGAAAAACTCTACCGCCCGCTCTTTCTCGCTATACATATACACTGGTGTGGTATATTTGCGAACAATTTCTTAGAGTGTAGAATGCTCGTCTTACACCAAGTGAACAGGGTTCAATTCCCGGCGGGGACACTTCCACATTTTTGCACATGGGGATCTAGCCGGACGATGCCACTGGTCGATGGGTTTTCTCGGGATTTCACGTTTCACCCGCCCTTGCATCACAGCGCTGCTCCAAATTCACTTTGTTTCACCCTCATCAACTCTCAAGACTTCGTTGCTAACAGCCACCCGAACCTCTTCCCTCGTCCTCCTCAGACCTCCAAACACAGGAACAGTGCGCCGAGGTGACGATGCGTCGCAATGGCGATGTGAGATGAGGACCTGTCTTGTTGGAACCACGTCACATGACTTGTATTTCGTTGAAAGTACTCGCTGTGCGTAGTTTCTACACAAACTGGAGTAGATGCAAGTGAAAGTGTGAACCAATTATATACTCGCAAACAACCCCCGCCTAGACATTCACAGCTCAATACTACTTAATTGTGTCCAATGTGCTTGCAAACTTAACATTCGACAGCCCACGCAAATTTCTTAGAAATACTCCTTTTTGGAATTACTTCAATTTTTCTGAGTGTCCATACTAGAAAGTTGCAATCATCATACCTCCACTGTAACACCCACCCACATGAATTTTAACCTACATTTTTGTGTATGACACCATAATTAAATTCCAAATTTTTCCTTTTTGTATCATTAAATTATATTATGTAAATAAAATTTAAATTTTCTCAATAGTTACGTCACGATGTGCGATTGCTTGGCGACCGTTCGAAATATCCTAAATCAAGGGCTGCGATTAGAAAAAACACAACCGTTGATCTAGATAATACATGTTTTCAAATCGTGGCTGGGAGCGCACTCAGATATCCAACTCGCAGTTTACTTACGCAGTATGTTCGGACGGAACGTACTGAACAGTGCATTTTGAGAGAGCTGTTCGATGCCGTACCACATTTTACAGAATTATGAAGATCCAATGAGTGTCATTCATCCTAACTCATGACACTATACTACACTGTCTAATGCTATACAACATTTTGTTATTAATTGCCTGCATTATTTAATGAGTGAGTTTTGCATCGTAGTATGGTAATGACAGTAAATTATCAGGGAAAAATCTTTCTAATTCTAAAGGCTTGTTGGAGGGACCCTTCGGATAAGAGGTCTTGGAGAAAATGACTCACTTTTCCCCCCTTCCCCAACGCACCACCATGGGCGCCATTGTACTTAAATATCATCTACGGACAGACGTGTATGTTTCGCTGCTGTTTCTGCACTCTACTAACTGTCGGGAAATGTTCCTGATAACTTCAATTTGTCATCCGCGAACATTGTGCAGAGCTGCTTTCTATAATGTCAAACCAAAAGTGGTGTACACAACCAAGAAATCCACACTAAGGACAAAGGCACGAGCACAAACGAAAGGAAAAATTACGTTGCGATGTTGCTCAGAAACATCCATTGCTCTTTACTGTTTTAATGAACAGGAATGTTTGAAATATAATTAGTTGCCATGTTTAAAAAATATTAAAATTAAAAGGTATTGAATTAGTTTTTAGAATTTTCCTGTACCTGATTATGATATTTCCCTTTTCGATACATAGGTTATAGCCACAATTTGCTTGGGAATTTTTTTACTTTTGGGCATTTCCCTTGAACGACATGTGATTTTCTTTCCTTAGACTAAAAGGGATTTTCTTTATATCATTTTTGAGTTTACGTGTTTTTGAACATGAACGCAATGACAGCTTGTTTCGGGAAACTGAAAATCTCGGACCCACATTTTGATAGCACCGGCAATACAGGCTAAAAATTATATTGGTGAGAAAGTTGCGGCGATATTTGCGTTGCAGCAACTGTGAATTAAATGGGACAGTCTTTGCATTTGTTGAGCAATAGCATCTCTAAATTAATGGCACAGAGGAGCTAGGTATACATAGACAGAATGGCGATGCTGTCTGTGATATCAGCATACTCAGTAGACCTAACTGGCAAATAAAATGTCCATCGCTCTATTTGCGACTTGTAAACTTGTGGTAAATAAACTGAATTGATGCTGCTACTGTTCTGTTTTGTGAACAGTATTCTGTTTATATCTCCTTAATTTTTGTCTCGAGCTCAAAAGCACTACATGTTACGGAATAATATTGGCCAATATTATTGTGACTGGGCTTGCATGGGCTTGCCTCATTTCGTTTATGGATACTTCTGTACTCTTTATTTGCGTCTTATCCACCTCGCCTGTCCATAAGTAAGGTCCGTGTTACCCAGCCTTCCTGATAGACTTGATCAGCAGTACTTTGAATGCACTCGTTTGCAACCCAAGGGTAGTTCTCAAATACCGTATTTGCATTACGGCAGTCTAGAAAATACATATTTACCATAACACTTAACGTAAAATGATTTTATCGTAATCAAGTCTGTGCGAGATTTCGTGCAATTGGCGAAAATATTCTGTTTTCATCTCTTTCCGTTACCTTTTACCAAGCGAGGTGGCGTGGCAACAGTCCACTAAACTTGCTTTTCGGGAGAACACTTGTTCGATTCTCGGTTCGGCCAGCCTCAATTTTATTTTCCACAGTTTCCTGAAATCAGTCCAAGGGGAATGTTGGGACGATTCCTTACTACCAGCCATGACCGACTCCTTCCCCGTCCCTGTTTATCTGAGCAACTTTCTCCATGTCTATAATGACATTTCTATCGAAGAGACCTGCCCACCGAGACGTTCTATTCGTATCTCCAGGAATACTGGCTGACTTATCTCAATAAGCCATATTACAATTTCACTGCTGTGCTTATTCGCTAACACCTCAGCAACTACTCACGCTTCCACCGCTCTGTCGACGACCATTTCGCGAACTTTCCCTTTTCACACTGGCAAATTTTGCGTCTTCAAAAATCTGTCTCTTTTATCTGAATATATATTTAGCAACTGTATGTACTCAGGACCTCGTCTGTTTCATGACAACCTTTTGGAGACTAAGGTCTATAGGCTGTTCGCGGTAAAGTGAACACTTTTCAAGCCCTAGTTACTTTTTTCTTTCANCTTTTGGAGACTAAGGTCTATAGGCTGTTCGCGGTAAAGTGAACACTTTTCAAGCCCTAGTTACTTTTTTCTTTCAGTCATTATTTTTACTTTAACCTGTTTTTAAAATAAATATTGCCCTGTAAGTAATAAAAACAGTGAGTATATTCCACCCCACACGGAATTTTACGTCTAAGGCTACAATACAATATACTCATCGACTACTATTCCAAATGAGAGGGCTTTAAAAAGTGCTCACTACCTTGAATAGCCTATACATGAGTCGTTCCGTGACACCTGAAGTGGATAGTAGTGACAGGCCATTGTCCCANTCACTACCTTGAATAGCCTATACATGAGTCGTTCCGTGACACCTGAAGTGGATAGTAGTGACAGGCCATTGTCCCACCGCCGACCTTGGCCTTTCGAGCAACGGTTCCATCTTGATTTGTTTTGGTATTTTCTACTTATATAGCCGTGGCCATGGCGGGGTTTCCCATTCGTTTCGCCTTTCATGCTGCGCGTCAAATCGCGAGTTTACGGTCGTCATTCTCTGTCCCTTTAACATCTTCATGCTGAAGCCGCTTCATTTGATTCACTAAGCTTTCGTTCGTAAAAGTGGCCGTCGTGGCAATTATGTAAAAAAGTTTATATTTGTGCTATGATGCGATCCACTTGTCCCTCTTAGGAAAGTGGGCTTGTCAATNGCAATTATGTAAAAAAGTTTATATTTGTGCTATGATGCGATCCACTTGTCCCTCTTAGGAAAGTGGGCTTGTCAAAAAGTTGTCAGGATTACCTGGATTAAGAAAAACCCGACCTTGGAATATGTGCTGTACAAGGAAATATGTATCTGCACTAGGTGTGTAAGGACTAGTAACTAGACATTGTGCNGCAATTATGTAAAAAAGTTTATATTTGTGCTATGATGCGATCCACTTGTCCCTCTTAGGAAAGTGGGCTTGTCAATAAGTTGTCAGGATTACCTGGATTAAGAAAAACCTGACCTTGGAATATGTGCTGTACAAGGAAATATGTATCTGCACTAGGTGTGTAAGGACTAGTAACTAGACATTGTGCNGACCTTGGAATATGTGCTGTACAAGGAAATATGTATCTGCACTAGGTGTGTAAGGACTAGTAACTAGACATTGTGCGAAACGAGATTTTTCTGGCATAAATAACAATCGTTACACATTCTTCATGTATTACCCAGCCTCCTAATGAAACTGACCAGGTGAGCATATCAAACTTGCCAGACAAAACTAGGACCATGATATAATTGTTGGACATGGGATTCGAACCTCTATTCTCTGTGGTCCAACTCCTCATGGTAGTAGGAGTTCCAATAATTCCGCTATACTTTTGTTGACTTGTCCTATTGAGACAGTTTTGCCACATTAAGTCCAGACGATTTTTTATTTTAGTCTATCAGCAACTATGTTCTGCCTTCGTTATCATGAAGTGCCTATAATTCTCGTAGAAACTGTCCATGGTAAATTTCTGAAACCGTGTTACTTATATACCATTATTCTCATTCTGTATTCTTCCACCGTGAGTAGAGTTAACTTTTCCATGGGCCTGACCACTTTCTTCATGTGCTATACAAATGAAACTGTGGAACTCTTAGGCATGTAAATATGCAAATAATGATCAAATTCGACATTTAATATGTATAGAAAAAGAAGTGCTAACATAAGAATCCTTAAATTTCAACAAAACAACTTGTAAAACAGCGACAAGTAACAGAATTGTATATTTTAATTCGGTGGCAACTTCACTCGGAACAAGCATGTCAGTGAGTACTAAACTACATTTATAGTAAGTAGTTGTAAATAATAAAATTGGAAGACACATATTAAGGTACTGAACCAGTGCTTGACGAACGACGATGAAAAGCCACAAAACCACTTGAGTAGATATAAATACCTGTTCGGGCACAGGATTCATGGAGTAAGATTTAGGATTCATCCGCCATGACGTCACAGGCGGAGGTTGCAGGCGGCGGCTGGCAGCCTGGGGTGGCCATGTTATTGACAAAATTACTTGTTTGACCACAAAAATCACTTTATGNGCAGGCGGCGGCTGGCAGCCTGGGGTGGCCATGTTATTGACAAAATTACTTGTTTGACCACAAAAATCACTTTATGAATTAATCATTTTAACAAAAAATCGCTCTTATCACCAAAAAATGCCGAAAGAAATGGAAAATAAAGAAATTGGATTCGAATCTCTTCGAAGCCAGAACCGAAAATTCTTCGGATGAGTAAGAGGATTATAGACTTTAAGCGGAATTTGTCACTTAATCCTCAGAGCAGTAAAGGATGATTCGAGGCTCCAACCAGGTCCAGTAGCTCGGGTGTGATCAGCAGACATTGCCCCATCCCCCNAACCAGGTCCAGTAGCTCGGGTGTGATCAGCAGACATTGCCCCATCCCCCGAAGAACACCATCCGGCACCTTCCATTTCCTCACCCCTGCCACATCTCAAACCTCTCCACGCCCTTT
This sequence comes from Clitarchus hookeri, assembly GCA_002778355.1. Classification (NCBI taxonomy): domain Eukaryota; kingdom Metazoa; phylum Arthropoda; class Insecta; order Phasmatodea; family Phasmatidae; genus Clitarchus; species Clitarchus hookeri. Next base: position 66,555 of record NQII01006286.1, read on the forward strand.
GTCAGTCATGGTTCAACCAACAATTATAACAACCAACTCAATCATTAAATATTAAGAAAAATCGCAAAAAACCTGAAGATTGATTTTAAAAAAGACGAACATATAATCTTAACCCCACACTCGCCTCACCACCCTGACCAACACCCCCTCACCATTCATAAAAAATCGAGAAAAATAGCAAAATAATTTTATAAAAATCGAGAAACATAACATTAGTCCCCCTTCCCCTACTCGCCCATTCACCCCCTACACCACACCTTGAAAACCTCACCCAACCCCTCAATATCCTCCTCGCCAAAATAAATAATCATTGGCCTTATATAAACAATTATCCCTCATCCCATACCAATCAGTTGTTTATCCCCATTGTCCACTATATTGCACTTTTAAAACCTTTTTATTTTTCATTATTGGACACTGTAGATCGTACCAGTTATTTATTTTCTAGCATGTAGCACCAGAGAGCTCCCAATTCGTCCATTTCCGAACTATTTTTGGCCAAATGACACTCCTCCAAACTAGGAGTATATCTAAACTATTTTACTAATAGTATTAATTATTTTTTTAACAAGTCAATTCTATATTGTTATTTTTAGAAATAAATAAAATATGCCATATTTTTATTTGATAAAATTTATTTGAAATTATATAAGGAAACGCATAAGCCTATGAATAAAAGACTCGATATTTATTTATGTTCACGTGTTTAGTAATCTTCTCGGCGTAGAAACCACCACGAATGAGTATGTTGTTGATATCTTTGAGACAGTAGGTCCTCAGAGCATAGTCGCGTATACGTCACACACGAGCCAGTTCTGGGCTCCAACTCGCTGTGAACTGTTTCTCGAAGACACCTTTCTGTTTGAAGATGCGCACCAGGTCGCTAATCTTGTATTTACGATTCCGTAGGTCCCTCCTATTCGGAACAGCATACACGGTCCGAAGCAGTGAGTCGTCCTTGATGTCTTCAGGCTTCATGCGAATTGTAGAATGAACTGTAGAATTGTACTCGCTGACGAGTTGCGGCAATAGCTTCAGCCACTTGCAGCTGTAATTTGCAGCGAAATACCTCCACATCTTGCCGATTGTGGAGTCCCTTCGAACTTCTCGACGATAATTTTTTTGAGATTGCTTTACGCGGAATAATGAATTGTGGAATTTTTCTTTATCAGGGCCATGAACTTCGCATTGTCGAATTTATTGCCCCGGTCGGTTTGCAGATTAGTTGGGATGCAAACTTCGCACAATACATTCGCAATGGCATCAGTGACATTGTGTGCATTCTTCGTCTTGATGGTCTGGCTCAGGCGAATTTCCTATACGCATGACTATCAACATGAATTTGTAATCCTTGTTGACCGAAGCATGCAGTATCATCTCGACGAGGTCGGCTTGAAACAGGTCATGCATCCTACAAATCATAACCTTGCAACGAAGGTAGTTGCGCATGGCGGCTGCATGCAGTTCGGGGTCGATTCCCAACCAACTCATCGTATGTAGCCTCTCTTTTTCAGTTATTCAACGATGGATATAATCTCGTTGCTGTGCGAATAATTTCCAACCCTTTGTGAAGCGACGAGCAGTTGTAGCCTATCGACTAGTTTGTTTGGTTCGTCCCAAAACACGTAGTCGAAGTTATTGTCACAACTTATCTTCTTCAGATCTTCCACGCTTTTCAGTGCAAGGCCACTAAAGAGTTCTACCAGAAATTCGATTTTTTCGTGATAATTGTCCTTATAAGTACCGGCCTCGGGATCGTTATCTTGGTAAAGTGTATGCATGAGTTCGAGCGAAGTCTTGTATTCCAGAAGGTCAGATTCTGTAAACTTTATGGGCTCCTTGCGAAATAGAAGTTCATAAAGCCTGGGGGTTCCACATATCTTATAATCGCCTACTTGGATTATCCCACCTGGTAGATGCTCTATTTCATCAGCACCGAGGAACCATTTATCGTTGTATCTGTAAACACCATACACCGTATTATTATTATTATTATGAGTTGCGTATGAATGTAGGTACCGACGAGCCGGACTATTGGATTTGAGGGCGGTCTTCCGTACCCTTTCCTTGTGTGTAAAATCCACGTCCGATCCATCACCTTGATCCGTTTGTATGTCATAATGTTTCTGCTTATTTGTATGTATGCTAAGCAGTATCATTGACTTCGGTATTCACGACTACTGGTGCTCTTTTGCTCTCCCTGAGTACACCGCGATAGAGGGTAACTGGCTTAAAGGTTTCTTCATTTATAATGGCATGCGAAAGTCTGGCTTGCTTTGCGAGAAAATTCTTGGAGCGAATCGATTGTATCGCTCGATGCAGGTCACTACCAATGCCCGACATGCCACTTTATAAAAGTGGTTATTGTTTGTCTCTTTTATAGGTTTAGTCGTGAGTCTCCGACAAAAAATTTTCGATTCTTTCCAGAAGTTCACTGCAGACATCCAATATGTCCTTGCTATGTCTTTGACCATCCATTTTTGTAGCGAAGCGGGAAACCGATGTAGAGAATGTTCTCTGTATAGCATATTTCAGCCCTTTAAGATTCTCTTCATTGTGTGCAGATGCCAAATTTAATCTCTCAGTAATTTGTCTTTGGACACTCGTTACATTCTCGTCCATGGCCATCAAAGCACGAACGATCTCAGCCTTGACAAGATCCATCTTCGCCCCGAGCTCAGAAAAGTAAGGGCGAAATAATTTACTATGATCGACCAACAACATGCATAATTCCGAGATATTGCCATTACTACTTTCGAGGACGAAATGTTTACAAGCAGCATCTTCCGATCATTCGGGTTCAGCAACTTTTCGAATTATTCTTCTACCTGAATCGCAAGTTCCATCGTTTCTTGGTAAAAAGACAACCTCCATGTTCGTCTTTGTAAAGATGCAGCTTAAGGCTACTCTGCTCGTATTTCGATATGCTTTTACTCACTCTCGTAGGTCTACGATGAGGTGATCGAAGCCATACTTGTATTTCCAGAACAAAGAAAACAGGCTCTTGAAATCTGATAATGTTATGTCCAAATTGAGGTGGTCGTCATACACATGTCACAAATTCGTATTGACCATGTGAAACAGCATCAACACATTTGCATTGTCACGAAGCAGTTGTTTGAATATGTGCGAATAAGTCTGGCCGAGGTACATGCAGTCCACAATCGTGTGACACCCCATACTTAAGTATCCCTGGATGAAGACTGAGTATAGCATTGCTTTACCTGGCCGAACGATGGCTTCATTATCACTGCATGGGAAATATTTCATGCCATCTACTGCCTGTAGAATACTGGGTNACCTGGCCGAACGATGGCTTCATTATCACTGCATGGGAAATATTTCATGCCATCTACTGCCTGTAGAATACTGGGGGAGGTGTTGATAATTTGGCTGTTGTGATGATTTCGAGTGCAGGTACATGTTCTCGAACTAAAAACCATTGTGTTCATCCAAAATGCTGAGAAGCATGCACTTATTGCTGCAATTTNACCTGGCCGAACGATGGTTTCATTATCACTGCATGGGAAATATTTCATGCCATCTACTGCCTGTAGAATACTGGGTGAGGTGTTGATAATTTGGCTGTTGTGATGATTTCGAGTACAGGTACATGTTCTCGAACTAAAAACCATTGTGTTCATCCAAAATGCTGAGAAGCATGCACTTATTGCTGCAATTTNCAGGTACATGTTCTCGAACTAAAAACCATTGTGTTCATCCAAAATGCTGAGAAGCATGCACTTATTGCTGCAATTTGATTGTCCCACGATGATACACCTCATAGTACTGGGCAGCAGCTCACCGTGACGAGAGTCATGTGAGAGTTCAGCATATTCCTCGCTAACTTGTATGGAAAGACTATCACCCTGCTTGACGAAAATTTATAAATGGGGGGCCAATTTATAAGTTCGTAAGTAAGTTCACCAAAATGTTTCGAAGAGATAAGACTATGGCTGGAAGTAGAATCGTCGTTGCGCTGATTAACAATCTAATGATTGAGCTGCACATTCCCAGATAAGTGTTCGGCAGGCTGGGAACAAAGATTGCGAAGAGGCTGGCACGCGGCGACACAAGCATCAATGGGCTGGATGAAGCATGCAAGGAATGCGTCGTCACTTACTCCCTGAACAAGAATCTATCAAGCACGACACTACACACAAGATACTCGCGCAAAGAGCCGACAAAATAAGAAAGTCATTAGATGCTGGGCACAGAGAGAAAATTGCAGCCTATTGCATTTCTACCGTGATGAAGGCCAATGTTAAGATGAGCATGAGGCAAAAGAGCAAAAGGAAGACGCAAGTGAAAGGCAAAGTGGTGACAAAGCGAAGAAAAGCATGCAAGACCAAGAAAGCCCTCTTGACATAATTTCCCATTGCTTTTGCCTTCACTTGGGGCCCTCAGGGGGCCTAACCAGAGCCACAAGCCACTACATCGAACGAACGGAATAAGTTGCCCGAGGCTCAAAGGCCCATTGTAAATATCAAATTTATTGCCATCGGTAAAAAAAATGGCTAAGGCCTATTGCCATATCCAGTAGGAGGCAGAATTGCGCAAAAGCGACACAGCAGTAAGAGCCGCCAATGAAATCTCTAGCGAAACAACCACTCACGAATATGAATTTGGAACTGTTTGCATGCAAATTGAAGATACCTAGTTTTCGTAGAGTGTTTATGTGAGATGCTTTGAAACCAAAACTCAAACATGATGAATGTGCTGTAATTTACCTAGGCATGACAGCCAGGTCCGGTACTGACTGGGTAACTTATGTGAAATGTGGTTAATGTACAGACTACTAGGCCAATTTTCGGAATGTGTGCCCTCCAATTGGACTGCGATGGCACCTAAAAAATTGCAAACTGACTTACAACTGCGAGATGCAGCAGATACCGAACACGTAGAACTGCGGACACTTGTGTCTTCGCTTCCTCATTCGTTCATAAAAGTAATTGAATAAAATCATTATATATGTACAGGAAACCATCAGTCATGTCGATAACAATTACCTGGACGGGTCGTAGCTCCAAGCTGCGCGTGGTACACTTTCCTTCACTTGACCTGAAGGGGGAATTGTGCATAGGTTTGGTCAACTTTCAAGCCTACAATGTGATACCGAACATCGATGAAAAAATCTGTAACATGTACCTGGTGAAAAGTTGTAATTCCTCCCACAAGGTAAAAATTGCCTATTGCCTCTTACGAACTATACGACATTGCAAGGTACATCGAAGATTCGCTGTCTCCCAACACAAAATACAAGCTATGTGGAAATTGCAATACTGTGAAGAGTGTTATCAGATGCCATGAAGATAACTACTTTAAGAAAGCAGATTACATCGGGCCCATGCTGGGGTTCGAGCCACGCATATACAAAGCCGACAAAACCCACGAATCGTCAAGACCTGTAAAAATATTGCACGTTAATATGATAAGAATAAACTGAATGTGTTGATCGGCACATATATCAATGGTGGAACGAGCAATATGCGGTACGAATTTTCGGCTATGGTACCTCCAGGTTTTAAACTGGTCGTGGCAAGGCAAAGCATAATTTACGTTCCGGTCGTCGCGAAGCACAAAGAACTATGAGGAAAAAGAGTGCCGTGAAGCATATCGCCATCATGTCAAACATTGTACACCTCTTGCTCGAATATCTGTCCATGTTCTAGACAAACCTAATTTTAATGGATTTTTTTCTGAAGCAATCTGCATTCAGAGAACTTCTCAAAAACTAACTTGCTGGGAATCTAGCTTCGTCGAGAGATGTTTGCACTTTCCTGTCGGCTATGAAACAAATTTAATAAACCAACTTAAAGAAAAGTTAGAAAACATGGGTCTCTAAAATATAATATATCGCTAGAAATTTTGTACTCGAAACCAGAACCGAACCAGGATGGACATTGTAGAAGGCATTCAAGACTTTGAATGTACATGTCTATAATGTATATGGCATCGTAGACAGTGTTGAAAACAGCATAAAGGAGATGTCCAGCGAGAAAGAAGAAAAGGTGATTAAGGGCTCTGTCTGGACATTCGATTCGGTAGATAATCTGCAACTGAGAACAAGTGTATACCAACCTCTTAGGAAATGATGTGATGTCCTCTTCTTGCCTTCGAAAAAATAATCTCAAAGAAGAGTTTGTATGTATATAAACTTTTGTAAGAAAAAATTACTTAAATACCGGATGTTTTAATTTTTTAAAATAATAATAATAAAAGATTGACTAAAAAAATGATTTAAATTCAAATAAAAATAGTTAACATTAGAAATTAATTATACTCCATGTTTGGAGGAGGATAACATCGCGAAAAATGTTTGGAAATGTACTACATGGGAGCTATCTGGAGGTAGATACTAAAAAAGTAATAACTAGCACACGCTATAGTGTCCAATACTGAAAAAAAAAAGTCTTAAAAGTGTAATTTAGTAGCCAATTGGCATTTACAAATCGATTTGTATGGGAGGATCAGTAATTTGTTATGTATGGCTAATTATTAATTTGTGGAGAGGAGAGTGTTAAGGGGTTGTGGTGGAGGAGTGATTAATGGAACGGGTATAATGTTATTTCCCCAATTGTGTAATTTTTATTTTTTTTATTTTGAGGTTTTTGATGGGTATTGGTCAGGGTGGTGGGGTGAGTGTGAGATAAATGTTATATGCTCCTAATTTTTTTTAATCAATGTGACAATATTTTGTCATTTTTCACTAATTTAATGATTGGGTGGGTTGTTGTGATGGGTAATAGAGGGGGTTAGGAGTGTTGGTTATGGTGGTGGGATTAGTGTGAGGTTAATAATATGTTCTACTATTTTTAGAATGTTTTGCGATTTTTTTAATTCTTATTATAATTGCCAGTTTTTAAGGGAGGGGATTTGGTGTTGCTAAATAGTGGTGGAGCGAGGGTAGGGTTGGTAGTAGGGGTGAGCATGTGGTAGGTGCAGGATGGGGTTCGAGGGAGGGGGCATGTCTCCTGGTCCTACCCAGTATGCTGGACCTGGCTCAGAGCCTCGAATCCTCCTTTACTGCTCTGAGTATTAAGTTACTCATTCTGTTAAGAGCCTCTAATCGTCTTCCTCGTCTGAGTACTTTTTGTCTGTGGCTTAGGGGAGCTATAAATCCACTTCCCTTATTTTTTCACTTTTTAAAATTTTTTCGAAAAAAAAAAGTAATTGTTTATTAAAATGATTTTTTTTAAAGTGATTTTTGTGGTCAAACAAGCAATTTTGTTGATAAGATGGCCGTCCCGGGCCGCCAACCGCTGCCCGCAACCTCCGATTGTGGTGTCATAATGGACAAATCCTAAATCCTATGCCATGAACCCTGTGCCCGAACCAACTATTTATGTATACTCATGTGATCGAAACTATCCCCAATGCATCCAACAGCTATTAAGCAAACGATCTCCCGAACGCAAGTCACTCCTTTCCCATACTGGGTTTTAATCGATTTATTTATCTATAAAATATAGAATAATAATAAGCAAGTCAAAGTTGACACTATCCAATTCCTGGCAACTACCGAAGCAGTCAGCTATATTTTGGTGCACGTTTCCTAAGTTTCATGATAAGTTATGGAACTACGTCACGTACTTCCATGATCCAAAAGAGCCAGGTCCTTTTCTGTATTCCCTATGACTGGCATACTCTTCTTGTATCTCATCAATACAAAAATCTAATTGAGTCGAATTCCGTTTGGAGAAGAGGACATCCACCTCACCAGCAAACAATAAATTTAGCATTCAGCAATTAGTCTGTCTCACTAGAGATATGACGCAGTGCACATTTTCACTTGCTTCGACATGCGAAAGTGTTAACTGAATTTACCGATCTAGAAACTCTAGCAAAGTCCAGCCCATCGCTCTCAACTTCCAAAAATGTTACATTGTGAGCTTCTCGTAATGGAACAATAAAAATTGCACAATAATGTTGAAATTTTTTTCTCAATCAGGAACAATGGTGATTGTAAAGGGAAACAGCAATTACTCTTCGAAACTAGCTATACGCTTTTTTAAACTTAAACATGTTTGCTTGCATGGGACCCATAATAAGAGTGTGAACCACCAAAGCACTTTTACGAAGCTCGTTTCCTTAAACACGTTTGCTTAAATTTGACCAATGGTGACTGTATGAAGCAATTCAGCAGTTATGAGGCTACAGGGGCACTTCTCTTCGAAACTAGTTATGAGTACACTTCTCACACCTTAAAGATGTTTTATTACTCTTGGCCCAGTCGTGGAAGTTTTGAAACCAAGATAAAGTTTATTCCGAAGTTCTTGAAAAATCCCAGAATTAGTTGGAGCAGTTGGCTACCGCGACTCTAACTTTCTCCATGTCTGGCAACACTGGGCGTATACTGCAATACACTGTATTGTGATTACAAGTTGTTTAAAAAAAGATGGGCTTTGCTTAAGGAATGAATATTACGTAATATGCTAAGTAAAATAATTAATAAGCATGTGGCCGATTTAGCTTCTCTTACGAGTAATTGCCCTCCGAGGATTTGGGGCATTGCTACGGCAGACGGAGTATATATGCCGGATCAGGCAATGGATTACGCGAAAGGGAAGCTGAACGAGCCATAAGTTTTTTAACACATATACCTTCACATATTACGTAATATCCATCCTTTAAGCAGCACTCGTATTTTTTTAAACCACATGTATACTTGAAAACTTGCGAACAACACGGATTTTTTGTTAAGGTATTGTTGCAATGGTTGTTGAGTATCTCTGATGCCTATGTATATAACAATTAATCACTGGTTACCGTGCACCTCCATGAAAACCGGAACTACACTCATTGACATGGAAATTCGGAGTACATGTAAGAAGCATTTCGTAATAGTGAGAATTAATTAAATAGCACATCTCTTTATGATATGAAACCGATAAAAGTTTCATGCGATTGTGCATGATACACTTTGTCAGATGTGGAAATGTTCTAATGAAAATAAAATTGCAACATATAACTGAGAGAACAATATCTTCATTTTTTTTATTTACTATGTCCTTCATGCTTTAGGAAAATTTCAAGGATATTTTGTCTTCTTCTCTGCTCCGCATGAATATGGAACTCATATTGGCTGCAGGCCGTACCGGCCATTGTGAACTATAACATCAGTCAAAACGTTGAAGCAGCTGGCTCTAATTGTCAATAATCTCTGAATGCAGAGGAAACTGCTACGCAATCATAATTTGACTGGGAGACTACAGCAAGAGTGAAAGGTTACGAGTACAGGACTCGCATCGCAAAACTAAAGCAGCTTTCTCCAATTCCCCATCGACAACATAATACACTCTCCTGAAGTTTTCCTGCTGAAGTATTAAAAATAAAGCATGCACAAATGATTATATTTGATAAAAGTTTTACTGAGTCACGTAGTAGCTTATCTCACCTTCTATATGCATCGCAAAATAAATATTAGTTGTTGCCTATTCTATGTATGTTCGAATATTTATTATTGTCAAGTTGAAGAAGTTTGCATTTCCAAACTAAATAAGTAAATTTATGCGGTAAGCATTTAAATTTAAAAGAAGATATAACCTAATAAATATACTATTTAATATCCTTGTAACTTGTATTCGTAGTAAGTTTTTCTCAAGTTGTTCAGTTATTTAGAGAATTTCAAAATATTTTGAGTATTTAAATAGTATGCAAATAAATATTTCTGGGGCGGCAATCAGGTAAAATTATTGTATCTAATTTATGTTAGTTACCTTCGTTCGTCTCCATAAACTAAAGAAAATAATACCCTGTAGAAATTTTTTCCAGAAAACAACTAACATTTCTACGGCAATGTGGCATTAATTTACCGAAACCCATAGTAACGAAACTCGGAAGTGTTCTCTGTAGAATTTCAAAGAGCATATTCGATGCAAAACGAAGCGTTCGTTGCTGATATAACCAGAAAGTGGCTGTTTCTGTAATAAATTGACTTTTATGGCACTTTCCCATATAAGTTAAAGAAAAATTTAAACCGCCAATTTTCGAACAGAACTACTTGAAATTGCAGCAAAAGGTACGAAATTTTAAATCTGTAAACGTAAGCAAAATATAAATATAGCTTTCACCAATTATTACAATAAGCACACCATAGTTGATTATGAATTCAGGCCTAATAAATGTATGTTTAGATTAAACTCGTTATAGAGGGTTTTATAATTGTAATATTAAATAATTGTCCGCTCTACAATCTCTTTATAATGTTTATACTATGCAGTACAAAACAAAAAATTTAATATTTTTAAAATGTTGTAAAAACGTTTTCAAATTTCCGTACATTTACGGAAAATGAGTTATTGGTTTTGGTTAATTTTCCGTCAAGCCATAGAATACTTTCCACACATTTACGGGGTAAACGATAGAATTGGAAATATGTGTCCGTTGTTTTACGAAAAGTATTGGGAAATGTTTGCCGGTAAAATTTTCCCATAGTTATTCTAAAAATTCTCGACACTATATCGAATATGACGATAACTAACTGCAAGTAGTAAAGAAATGGGGAACTGGGATGCACGCCTATGAGTGGTGACTGAGGCCTGCAGAGTCTTCCTTGACCTGCCTGCAACTGCCAAGGATCTCACACTGGGTTAATGCGAGTTTTCTGGCAGAAGAAGTGGCTGCGGTTATTCATTCGAGCTCTGGGGCGACATCACCGCAGAGGCGGCAGACAGCTCATCTGTCCGTGAACTCCACGTTGACTGCATGTACAACAGGCTTACACGCTAACATCTCACCAACACGCTTTATTTTATCTTGGCTACACAGCCAATAACGTTTGCACGTTTTACAGATGACAAATGTACCCTTGTCTCACGACAAGTCAAATATTGCATCACTATGAAACTTTGTTTCATGAAACGTACAAAATCGTTCATTTTTCTCCATCTTCATGACAAAGCTGAAATCTACAGTACTCATTCGTTAAAATCCTTCTTTTTATTGAAAATTCCACTGTGATATGTAGTTAAATTTGTTCCTAATTACTTTTAGTTATACAACAATTATTTTGGCAGCCAGTTTGTAAAAATACAAAAAATTATTTTACAGTATAACAGAGTTATCGATACCTCACTTAACTATTACAACTTCTTAGCTACTGCTGCCTGTTAATGGAATGAAAAAATTAATTACGTTCAGATATCTCGCAAACCGACGAATGAAAAATGTTTAAAAATATATAAGTCTACGCTGTAAAAAAACGTAAATTCAAACATACCTGTGTTTGATAATTTTATGTTTTTAACGTGTAATTTGTAAAAAAAAAAAAATACTCTTCTACGTGTAATTTTGCATAAATGATTGTATGAAACCAGTGATTACTACACGTGTATGGAATTTATGGCTTAATAAACATAGCGTTGGTGTTAATATACACATTTTTAAGTACTGCATGTATGGAAAAACATCCACTCCCTATACTAAAAACATAAATTACGTTGTCGTTGAATAAACGCTCAATATCAGTGCAGTTGTGCATCTTCAACTACGTAATTTCACAGTGACCATGTACATATGTGTAAACTTGCGTTACATTCTGGAGTGCCTGTGAGCGTATAGTTACTCATTCAACTTTTCGGTAATATTACCTTTTGATGTATAATTAGATAAAATGTTTACATTATTTTTAATTTTACGCTAATATTCCTAGGAATTCAAAGACGACTACAAATATTTGCTTAAAACATGCGAATAGCGGTAGGGGATAGAACTACTTCGAACTTCATTTGTTGTTTGTTCAAAAATAAAACTTAACTCCCGTTGACGGGATACACTTACTATTTGCATATATTACGTTTTATATCTGAAGTTATCCACATTTTCAAAATGATTTTTATAACTTGAACTACCCAGTTGCAGCATGCAGTACCATAGCGTAGTATGTGAATTAACATGAAGCAGTTGTTAGAAACTGATGCTGACGATAAAATTACTTTGTAAAAAAGTGAAAAATGTACAAAAATTGTGTATTTACAATTACTGTGGATCTGTGGTTTTACTTGTGTGTAAGTGAGTAAAGACACACAGTGGCGAAATTATAATGCGATTTCTGTGTAAATTTACTTGTCGCGGAGTAAATAATACACGAATTTTACTGTTTATTTCTACTACCTATTAATAGTAATTTTACACAGTTCTACGTAAAGTTATTAGTATATTCATTAGTCATTGAAAATTTTTTTTGCATAAATTTACTTGGTCGCAGAGTAAAAGAACGCTAAAATATATGTATATGTAAAAATACAACGATAAATAATGCTTTAAAGTTATTTTGACTTTAATAATAAAACGAAAGATTTGTTCCATTCATATTGGAAATGATAATTTTAAGTATGTTACAATATGCTCATTACAATTTAAATTGCCTTCTACATGAAGATTCTCATTTGCGAGCAAGTAATGTTCTCTGGGTTGTTCTATGTAAACCAACTTCACTTATTTTCTTAACTTCTCAAACTCTCAATTATAAATAACTTTGTTTATTTTCACTTCTTTTTTCGTAGCTTTTACAGCTTAAAATAGTTTTCGTTTCGAAAACTAACTTTTCCACCATTGTCTTACCGGAAATTTTTTGTGTGCTTATAAATTATATTACTACCAAACATTTAATCACTTGTAGCATGTCGCATGGTCATAGTAATATTATGTATTGCTATTTAATGACTTTAAAGCCCCTCGATACGTAGTTTGGAAAGGTTATTGTAAAATATTTAAAAGTGTTCCAATTTTTTTTTTTTTTTTTTTTTTTTTTTTTTTTTTTTTTACCAGAGAAGTAATCTATCAACATCTTTAAAGTTCGCTTTCAAAATATATGTATGGAGATTGGGACAGCCCCGAAACTGAAAAAGGTAGTTCTACATTACAAATTTATTGAAATACAGCTGAATTTCATTGAGACGTTTATTTGGCGAAACCCACAGAGGCTAGAAGCACTGAAAAATTTCTTTGATTTATCAGAAGTCGATTTCGTAAGGTCGAGCTCAAATCTGTGACGGCATAAAAACTGCAGCCAAGAACACAACTGTTCCCCATGCCAATGTATAGATATTTCCCTATGTCTATCTTATTCGTAACTGTTACTTAAATCTTAATTGTTGTACCAACCAACATCAAAAACCAAATGTTCAAAAATATTTTTAAAATATTTTTTAGATAAGGAAAAATAGGCTTCTTCGAAAATGCTTTAAGATGAAATCAATTTAATATCTGCTGTATTTCGTTTTTCATTAATGCCCCGTAGCTGTTATATTGAGACTGAAATGATACAAGAAAGATCAATATATTTTACAGAGATATGTGATTTTTTTCATGTCTCTGGCTGACTTATTAGCGTGCTTATTATAGACGTAACATTCTAAAGCGAATGTATTTATAACTTTTATTGCCCGAATCACTCTAGAATAGAAATTTTATAAGTACTAATGAAGGCCTATTTGCCTCTAAACATATTCAAGAAACAAATACAAACTTTTTATTCGAAACGTCAAAAAACACTTGTGTTGCTAATTTTAAAAGATAACACATCTTCATTAATATACGTTTTAAAGAAAACACCGAAATAAATTGTATTAGCCACTGTAATACATTCATACAGTTACTCTAGTACATACAAAATTAATGGTACATTGAAAATATTCTCCCCAAGTTAGTTGTAAATAATCTGCGACGTTAAAACACCTACTGATAGTGTGGGCAGAGTAGCGGACAATTTTGCACACTTAAAATGCATGGCATCTGTAAACGACAAGCCGTCGGTGCATTCAGCATCAAGGAGGGAGTGAGAGTTGAATGTGTAAGTGGCTGTTAAGTTTTTTTCTATTGCGCAAACGACAGCTAAGAGCGAAGTAAAATATCGCTTCCCCTAAAGAGCGTTCATCTCGGTGCCTTAAGACCGCAACAAAAGGTGAGCACTCCTGGCAGCTCTGTAAAATTGAGGTCAAGTTGTGGCCTGAGATTTCTACTCGCCCAGCAATGATGCTAGGCGCAACATAGGAACGTAACCTTCAATGTATCACTTAAACCAAGTATTAAGGTGCTACTGTGAGCTACATGAAAAATGTTCTTTATTTTTACAAGTAATTCTTTAGAAACTAGTTGCCAAATACGTTTTTGTAACACTGCAAATTAACTAGATTAAATTCATAAAACCTTTGTGTAGAATGTGTAAAACAAATGTTGAATTTTAACATGCAAGTGTTGAAGAATTTATGGCTTTTATAAATATTGACCTACATAAACCGTTTTGTATGTTTCCCAAAATAATTTTCTGCAAATGTAGAATATTTTAGCTGTAGAGTTACAAAAAATTCTTTGCAACTAGTTTCAAAGAATTGGTTGTAACAAGTATAGAAAGGTTTTATTGTCTAAGGAATTTTTTCTCTTAGTACCTGCAGAGAGTAGATAATTACACAGAGACGAAATGGCTTCGCGGTTCCTCTAACCCTTTCAGACCCACTTTAATTTACTCTTTCAGGTGTTGCGAACAAAAAAATGTGTGATGGGTAGTGTACTTCAGTCGACACAATATTTATCTCGTTTTCACAGCCAGTGAAGGTTATACACTGAAGAGCCAAAAAAACTGGCACACCTGCCTAATATCGTGTAGGGCCCGGCGCTCGTGCGTATTCACGGCGTTCTGGACGTGGCATGGACTCGACTAATGTCTGAAGGTATGCAGGAGGCAATGTCTTAATTAATAAGTAAGAAACTTTCATAACTCCTAGAAGAATATTTGAAATCCCGAAAGATATCGGAACATCATCCTCAAGAGGGTTCTCCTATACCCCTTCACTAGGGCACCAGATAAAACTTCTCAGTCAGTAAAGAAATATGAACCACAAGAGGATTTTCAAAACGTATTTAGTGCCATGTTAATACTTGTGAACGTTTTCCATAATCTTTGACCATTAACCGCAAGGATGTGTACAGCAAATGACTTCATTAACTGTAACTCGAAAGCTGTCTCACACCCAGGTAGGTTGACATTTGAGGTATGTAGCTAGCAAGGCTATTTTACCTTTCTCCTGGACAGAAGAAAGATGCGGATGCATCAGCTAGCTCTTTTCTCATTAGAACTTGTGATCGTTTCTTTCCTGCGTACGGAACAACTTTGCAGCATTTTTAGTGTACAAACTGTTTCCTCTAGTCATTTTACGTCGTCGAGCAGTAACTTTGACCATCTTCAGGGCCGAGATTGCTAAACAAGCCGTCTTCGCTCTAAGAGGTTAGGTCATAGACGTGAGTGTCAAATTTATGTGTAAGGTTGGAATAGTTTAGTATGTTATCCGTCAGCTGATCAGCTTTCTGACATCAAAATGTAACTAATGAAAGCATTAGGCAACAATTTAAAAAATAGTACCAATATTAAAAAAAAGTGGATATCTCTTTTGTTATCACTATCACACCTAATGTCTTTCGGTGAGCGATTGCGCAAGTGAGTAGGTTAATCAGTTATTAGTAGAAAACGAAATGCATTTAGATAACATTTAATTTTAAATATAATAAATATAAATATATAATAATAAACCATTGGTGTGAATAAACTGTATATGCTGCCGTTGGTGAAGATTATAATTTACCAATATAAAGTAGGCTATTTATAAATTTTATAGCATGTTGAAACCAAAATAAATTTTTTCAAATGTTTCTAAATATTAATTCGGTTTTATTCGTCCCTTAAACAGAATCGGTTTCTTTGCATTAATACGGAGCAGAAATATGTTCTTTTAAATCGGTCAAGGTTCCAACAAAAATGGGGTTTTGGGGCTGGATTATCTTGTCGATCGTATATGGACTGCGCAGTTAGCTCACGCCTGATGCTCGTAATATCTTAATTTACGCGTAAACGCCTGCCAAGAAGTTGTCTCCGTTCCTTTTATGCTAATTGGTATCGCCCACAGAAAATTTCCAAGGACGCGGCTTTAAATATTATACCTACTATAATATACTGCATAAACGCCTGTAAACATAGAATTCTGACATCTGATGAAGTGGCTGTCGATATGAAGTTTTATGTCGTGGACCACGGCAAATTATTATACCCCGAATTTTGAAATGAAAAAAGATATCAGCATAAATACATTAAGTTAAATAACAACATACTTAGAATGTAGACCAAACATTTACTGATTTTTGTAGAACTGTTAACAGATAAACAATTCAAAAGTTCTCTGTGTGCAACTGTATGCATAAACCATTTATTTTTCATATCTTAGCATGTTATACTTTTCGGTAGTTTTTATAATATGTATTTTTGTACCATAAGCCACCTGTCAACACACTCATTACTGCATAATTCTGACTTTCATCTTTCTCAGACGTTTCACCGTGTGCTAGTGATGTTATTTAATCCACAATTAACTGTCTATTACTAGAGAACCGAAAATTTCGCGGATTCATTCGGCAACAAGCTGGATTCTACAATCCTTCGTGTACTCAAGAATCAGTTAGTGGTTCATTGGCTGTTGCTCCAGTTAAACCCCAGAGCAGGTAGCACGTGATTTGGGCCTTGTTTTCTTTGCAGGTTCATTATTGGTGGAAGNTGCTCCAGTTAAACCCCAGAGCAGGTAGCACGTGATTTGGGCCTTGTTTTCTTTGCAGGTTCATTATTGGTGGAAAGTTGTCCGTGGCGTCTCTAACATGCTGTGGTCCAATATAAAAAGAAACTCAAATGTGCATGTGGTTGAAGTTTAACTTGTCCTCGAATACATTCATGAAATTTCCGTGTCTCTGTCTATTGCTTACTGCAGTGAGCAATCATCTTCAATTTATAGGTACGTCAAGTGTCCGAANAAATTTCCGTGTCTCTGTCTATTGCTTACTGCAGTGAGCAATCATCTTCAATTTATAGGTACGTCAAGTGTCCGAAACAGGAAAAGCCGCATGCCAGACAGGTTACTGTTTCTACCGCGCATTCACGTCTCCAGCCTGAGGCAATAGCGAGTTCCACTCCCTCCCACCTGTCGACCAGGTCTGTCCTCTCTCTTTCCATGTTCTGTTTTTGTCCACAGCTGTTCACGAGAATAGCACGTTCCCTACGTCTTCTGTGGCAGAAGGCTCACGAAAAAGGAGGAGTCACATAAATAGATTACGACGCAATTTTGTATATGTTAAAGCAAAGCAAATTGGCTTACCGTATTTCCTTTTTACTCTTCTTTAATTTGGCCGCCTGGCTGAAGGAAGAGTGCACGTCTGAGGCCTTAGTGCGAGGGAGCGCTAGGGGCGACCGAGACATGCGCATCAACTGTCTCATCGCCTCTACACGCAAAGCAATGAACTGGCGTGCAGTCTTGCCGTCGAAAACGCGCCAGTATGAGATTTTTAGTGGAGACCCTACCATTTTACGACGTAATTATAAAAATAAATGTTTAATTCACGTCGCTTTTCCTTTTTTAAATGTTTTTACCGGAATGTTCATACCTAAAAATGACTGTGAAAACACCCGTTTGAGCCATTTTCACTTTCACAAAAACATGCTTTAGAGAGAAATGGAGGAACTGAATAACATATACAGACACGTAANTTGAGCCATTTTCACTTTCACAAAAACATGCTTTAGAGAGAAATGGAGGAACTGAATAACATATACAGACACGTAATGTTTCTTAAATGCTATTCATAAGCAGACCTCACTCAGACATGTTGGGCGGTTTTTTAATAGAAACCGGAGCTCTGTACACCGTTCAGCGGCCTACCCAGGCGGTCAACTTAAAGTCATTCAACAAAATATTAACAATAGAAAATGCGCTGCTTTAAAAACCTTCTTTGTACACATTTTTTNCAACTTAAAGTCATTCAACAAAATATTAACAATAGAAAATGCGCTGCTTTAAAAACCTTCTTTGTACACATTTTTTTGCTTAGATTAATTTTGATAATTAAAATTTTAATGTGTAATACACGCATTTAATAGTCCAGTACTACTGAACAACTTAGACGGTTGCTTACAAAAATATTGCTTACACTGGAGTAACTTTCTCTTACCTTTAGATAATATTGCAACATTATAATAATTCATTCAGATTGCATCTTTTAATTACAGTAACAGCCTCTGTTCACTCATATTGACTGATTTATAAAAAATTTATAAATTTTGTAAAGGAGTTTCTTTAAACCCTGCAACACCCAATAACAAAACAGAAGATTGTGTTTGACCTTCTTTATTGTTACCTTAATCCTAATGTTTTAAAAATGTCTGTAATTTTTTACTTATTCACATTTTTTGTTCAGTTCTGGTAACACTGTGAAGACAAACATATAATAAAGACTTAACAGAAATAAAACAAGCCGTATACAATAGGACAATTCTTAACTAATTTTTCCCTAAGGGGATGCGGTGGTGCAGTGGTTAGAATACTCGCCTCGCATCTCGGCGTACCTTGCTCGATTACCAGCGGGTCGCTCCCGGATTTTTGCATGTGGAATCGTTTCGGACGATGTTGCTGGTCGGCGAGTTTTCTCGGAGATCTACCGTTTCCTTCGCCCTTGCATTCCGGCGCTGCTCCATCCTCACCTCACTTCACCTTCATCGGCTCTCAAGATCTCGCTGTTGAGAGTCGCATAAATCTCTCCATACCACTTATTTTTCTGTTTTACCATTGCTCAAGTTGGNTCAAGATCTCGCTGTTGAGAGTCGCATAAATCTCTCCATACCACTTATTTTTCTGTTTTACCATTGCTCAAGTTGGCAGTTGCAACATACAATGTCAAAACAAACTTCCAGCTATTTTAAACGTAGAAAGTTATTTTTAAATACTTGTACTGATTTTCATCTTTCACTGTCATAATCCGATAAACTAACAATTTNAAACGTAGAAAGTTATTTTTAAATACTTGTACTGATTTTCATCTTTCACTGTCATAATCCGATAAACTAACAATTTGCTAGACTTAGCAAGTAAAAAATCGGTTTTGAGGAACGGGGCAGAATTCCTTATTTAGGCCGTATTTAATCCTAATATTTATAAGCAGTTATTATTTTACTTTTAAAATACCTGCTTAGGAACTACTTCTCGGCACATTTTATATCATTTCGCTATATTTACAGTTAGGCCCAATATCATTATTGACACAGTGACGATACTCACAGTTAATATCGTCACTAACCCAGTGACAAATATTAATGCTTCGATCATGTTAGAAGATTTACTAATATGTCAGTTTTTACTCTTGTCTGCGTAAAATGAATATAAACTAAAATTAATAATTTTAATTACAACAGGTGTAAACAAAAACACTACAAGATGTTTGCGTGGTAAAACTGAGCACTTAGAAATCCCTGTTCATCGTTTACTTCTTTCCCAGTTGTGTATCTTACCGCCTTACGTAAAATTAAAAGCATTGCTGTAGACCCATTCCCTTTATTCAAGTAAAGACGAGGTGTGACATTAAAGTGTCATAACTCTAAGTATGCTACTAATGTACCAATTATTAATGTTCTGTATATACAACAAGCATAAATTAAGTTAAATAAGTTCAAGCACCCAAAAATTAAAATATTACACTGTTAATATGAAATGGAACAACTTATCCTAATACACTGCCAACTCTCCCGTGTGTAATTCACTCGGTTCTTACGTTAAAATGTATGCGATTACGGTGCAGTGATTTTTTCAAATGTTGATCTCAAAAGTTTTCAGTCAACAGTGAACAGCTTATAGTTTTCCCACNTTACGGTGCAGTGATTTTTTCAAATGTTGATCTCAAAAGTTTTCAGTCAACAGTGAACAGCTTATAGTTTTCCCACATCTCTGAAAGTATGCCAGTGAGCGTGATCCTGAAAATATACACTGTTTTAAGTTGTTTTTAAAATTCCTCAACTAACAGTGAACGAGCTGCTGTAATCCAAAAATTCCTGGGTTTACGTCGCTCAGCNGTTGTTTTTAAAATTCCTCAACTAACAGTGAACGAGCTGCTGTAATCCAAAAATTCCTGGGTTTACGTCGCTCAGCTATGCAGAGGACAGCTGAACGAGACGAAACCTCTTGATAAGCGTGGGCTCCAAATCGCTTGGATAAAGACTTGGCTCCTTGATCTCGAATCAAGTCACGGGCTGGTTCTGGACCATCAACGGTTCGGCTGATGCACTGGCGAAGAACTCCATGGCGCTCCCGTTAGCGTACGGCTCACTGTGCGGTGGGTTGCGAGTTCGAGTCGCAGCTAACACTTCGCTGTAAATACTTAGTCTACGTATTCGTTGTGATAGGTCTTGAATAAAAGTCACCATTTCTAAGACCTATCAATAAAATAAAGTCAACAAAAGTAGACCATGCGCATACTTCAAAATATATTTACAAATAAATATAATTAATTGTATGTTCTATCGCATCGGCTTTTCATTTCTATGATTCGGGTTTGATCCCAAAACGGTAGTACTCTTTTTTTTTTTTTTACACGTGAAGAAACACCTGTGAGTTTGCTCGAGGTTTCCCCGTTTCATCCCACGGTGGTATTACATCATTTCTTCGTTGACAGAGCCACTACATTTTGTTCCATAGAATGTTAACGGCTACCTCACAGGTATTCTCACCCTATAGATGTATTGTCCAAACGTGATGCTGATCTAAGTATGCGTCTTCATAACATGTCCAGCCTCTTCGCTATACGAGCGTGACGAAGTTTAAAGCACCTGTCTACACTCTTAATTCGAATTAGTGGGAAGCCACTGGAATAAATGTAATGCAATGCCGAGGATTTGAAACTACAATACTCCGTTTTTACACATTTGCCTTACAAATTGAACTACCCTTTTTTTATAAGTTGACTTTATTGACTTCGTTGACCGATAACATTTGCCGTTGAACATTGCGTATGTGACGTTCGACAGTGTGTGTATATACGTGTAATATGCCGTGCGACGAGCTCAAGTAGACAGGCTTGATGAGAATTTCTCAGTGCACATGTGCGCGACATGCGAACTAAAGATCTGCCGAGGAGGAACTGGGGCGTGAACTCCCGACCCTTCGACTACAAGTCGGCCGCTCTGCCCCTGAGCTATAAGAGCAGATCAAATACCAAGCCAACGTTGAATGCAAGGGCGATAATGTAAATTTGAATTACTTTATCGAAAATACATAGCTTTTAATTGTAAGTAATTTTTTTTTTCGTTTTTAGTTCAATTGGTAACATTCGGATTGTTAATACAACTTCTACGTGCGTATGAATGTACTCACGTCACCATATTTACTGTAGTTTAAACATCCAAACCGAGCACTATGACGGTTAGGTGAAAACAAAATGAAAAACGTAAAAACGAAATGAAAGATTAAATGTTTATATTCCTACGTAAAATGGTATTATAAAAGACGAAACCCGCATTTTAAAAAGTGTATTTTATAGGTTATATTAGTTTATGTGCTGTTATTTCATTTGGTACACCTTGTTTAACTAATGAATCAGTAAAAAAATTAAATCACTGAAAAAAAATTATTAAAAGGTTGTCGAATTAGTATAAAATGTCACAGAATCAACAAGTGAAGGAAAACTGGCATTTTTCACTAGTTCTNAAGTAAAAAAAATTAAATCACTGAAAAAAAATAATTAAAAGGTTGTCGAATTAGTATAAAATGTCACAGAATCAACAAGTGAAGGAAAACTGGCATTTTTCACTAGTTCTTCAGTTAAATTGCCTGAAGTGACTGTTGAATAAGTCAGGTGCTGTTAACAGATTTAAAAGGCAAAATTATCAATGATTCGGGTTTAGTACTTATCTGATGTGTGAACTGCATTGCACTGTGTCCGAAATCATGATTTTAACCTAAACTACTATACATGTTTATCATACGTTTTCATACGATACGAAATCATGCTTTAGAATTGCCAAGACATTTCTTGTATTGTTAGCAGTTGAAAACCAACATTGCCGAAATGGCATTTTCAGAGTACTGTACAATTCATGAAAATGTATATAACTTGTATTGGGGACTACGCTTGAATTTACTGCACGCTTTCTACCTATAAAGTTATTAGATCACTGGTTGAAGTCATATGGTATTACGCAGAATGTTTGTATACATGCGTAAGGCTGCATGCAAGGTCAGTTTCTTGCATGTAGAGACCAATAAACCCTTGGTACACGCGCTTGAGTTGCCCTTAACGCCCCATCGCTTCTTTGCCTCAAAGTATACAAAATAGCTGCAGGCAGGCGAGCCAAGATAGTTACGTGTTTATGCGTCCTGCCAAGATGATCCGTGTTCGATTCCCGGTTAGGTCACATCCACGTGTGGGTGTGTGAAGCGATTTGGGCTGCTCTTAACAACGAGATCTCGAGAGCAGATGAAGTTGAAGCGAGGTGAGTATGGAGCAGCGCCGAAATGCCATGGCTGCGGAAACGAGAGATCCCCGAAAAAACCCACCGACCAGCGGTGCCGTCCGGCACGATTCCCATATTCAAAATGCCAGGGGCGAGTAGTCTAACCACTACTTCCGTTCCATCTGCCCTTCTAGTTGCTCCGGTCGCACTCAATTCGCCAGTCGGATGCCGTAAAGATTTCGACTTAGCTCAGAACTATGTAGGACCCCAAGAAGACCCGAGGTTCAATTAGCCAGGATCACGACCTTGGAGGCTGGTAGCAATGGCGTTGTGCCTGACGTTAAGTGCACTCGTCCTTTCATCAGCTGTGGCTCGTACCCGGAGAGGAACCAGGTGATCGCGCCACGTGACGAAACTGCTCTCGTCGGGTGATATTCAAGGCAAGTGGAACGCGGCGGTCTGTGGCGGAGCGGGGAGGGGGGCGACGAGAGAAGGGGGTTGCTGGTGGGAGAGCCCTGCGAGATCTTCTCCCCGGTGCCGAGACCCGGTGGTATTTCGTCCTAGTCGTCCCGCCGCCAACCGTATAAATAGAGAGCGGCCAACGCCAGTTACAGCACTCTCTTCGGCAGCTTCACCTCGAGAAGACACCGCAGCAAACACAGCACGCCATGCAGCTGGTGAGTGCCCGTCGTATCTACCGGGGTGGACGTATCGCCGCGGTCCTGGGTTCTGGCCCCCGGTCGGGACAGTCCTTTCCGGCGGCACGCCCTCCCACGTCGCCGACGTAACTGTGACCTCGCGCCCAAATTACGTCACCTCGAATATCTTGGGCCAGGTCCGTCTGCTATCTCACTCTCTTCGCGGAGTCGTCATCGTCATACGTCAGGATCATCACTATCGCAGGAACCGGTTCTGCGATCTTTAATGTCAAAGGGGATTCAGCTAAATTTACATTCTCGCACGTTTTAGGTAAAAAAAAAAAGCGCAGGAATACTTTTGAAAAGTTATCGGTACTATTAAAATATGAATTATAACGTGTATGTTTACTGACTATTTTTATTTACAAGCTCTCATTACTTTAACTGTAGACAAGTGGCAATCTATGCCAGAATACTTTAACTGGAAGATAAACTAGGGAAGAAGAGTGTATTGGTGTCAAAAATTTATTAAGAAACACATTAGTTGTTATTTGTATCAAGATAGCGTCCAAAGCATTACTATAGCCCTGTTTCTAATACGATGCCGAAGTATTGAAATCTTTTGAAAGCGTAGACTGCTAAAATTGAGATAGATGTTATGGCGACACCCGGGTCTTCTACGGCAATGATGAGAAATCGATCCCAGGTCAGTTATTCTGTGGGGTACGTGGTTGAAGATGTCGGTGAAAAGTAAGTTTAATCTGGGAACTCCTATTGCCACCTGTAGGTGCTTTTCTTAACTTCTTTGTGTAAATTGCACCAGTTGTGTAAATAACTACCACCGTTTAGCGCTGAATACAGGCCAACGTTACTTCGGAATCGCTTTTTACATGGTGGCCTATAAGTGTAAATTATCTTATTATTACGATATTGTACCATGTTCCCGAGGACAACAAACTATTATCTATTCGTGTTATAAGATTACTTTGGAAACAGGTAACACACGCTTCCCGTTAGTAGAAACGTCATTTTTGTTTGGTTTAACAATAGTCGTGGTTAATAATATCCTTAAAAACTTAAAAAAACGCTTTAACTGTGAAACCTATTTTTATCTGAGAACTATTTGACATGTACGGGAACAAAACACTTATATAAACTTAGGGGAGTGGGAAAATACGACCGGCTCGTAATAAAGAGGTCTTGCGGACGAATAAGGATGAAGTGAGGTGGAAATGGAGTAGCCCCAGAACGCAAGGGCGGGGTAAACGGGAGATCCCGAGAAAACCCGCCGACCAGCGGCATCACCCACACGATTCCCCCGTGCGGATTTTAACTTAGTTAAAAGTAAAGGACGCACTGATGAGTAGACATTTTTTGTGTACCATAAAGCATGTTTTGAAGTGAAGCGGTGGTGTATAGTTTGTCCTCTTCTGCGTTCTCTGGTGTTCATAAATAAGTAATGTCTCTTTATCATCATTCGCTAGACTACGTTTTCATTACTTTCAATATGTCGTCTTTAAGGGGATATGTTAAAAATAACTTAACGTTCTAATATTGCATTCTTATTCTACGTATTATTCTTTTAATTTTGTTTTCAGTCGAGAATTAGTTAGGTTAAATCCATTGGTACAAGGAGATGTATTTTAAAAAATAGTGTAACTGATGAAGAACAGGAGAACTGTTTCGTTCTCTAATTGTAACAAACGGTGAATGCGTTTTTCAGGTATTATGCGTGGCAAACTTTGTTGTTATTCATTGAAGTTAATTAATTTTATAAGGAATAATAATTTTTGCCATATTTCGTACTTAGTTGCGATCAATAGTGCATGGCTTCACGAGTGAATGAACAATGATTTGTTAATTTGTTTAATTAGTTTAACAAGATCTAGTAGCTCTGCAACTGCTGAGACAGTGGTTGTGATCCGTACCATCAGCAAGCATATGCTTTCCAAGTGAAGAGTTTATCAGAGCTCGTGCTCTGCTGACTGTGAACGTAACCATCTTGAATTTATTTTCGTTACACCATAGCTTAATTTTTCAGATTAAATATCTGGAAACGAAAGCTGTCAGGGCATAGGGCATATATTATTGGGTCTGTAGCCGTAATAAAAATTAACTTATTATTTATTATTTTTCAGTCTTACGTGAGAAAATACAGACCGNTATTGGGTCTGTAGCCGTAATAAAAATTAACTTATTATTTATTATTTTTCAGTCTTACGTGAGAAAATACAGACCGAAATCAGTCCGTTATGGTTTCAGGAATTCTGTAAAGTAGCTATGTATGCAAAATGTTTTAAGTTTAATATTAAATCTTAACTGATATTTATAAGTAGATACATAAACACAAGACGCCACACTTGAAAAAAAAATGGATATTTGTTTTGAGAAGTCACAAAATTTTTTCCTAGTATTCACCTCCCTAAATTTATATTGCGGAGAATACAAAACAATTTAGTTGTCATCACGAAAGTTTTCTGACAATTAAAAATTATTACGTTTCTACAAAAAATCTTGTTATTTGTGCGAGGATACAGTTAGGTTAAGGACGGCGGCCTGGCCTCGGCGTGTGCTGGTGAGCGATCGCTGAGGGTGTGTGCGTGTTTCTGTCCGCAGATCGTCATTTCCTGCCTGTTGGCCGCCGCCTTCGCAGCCCCTCAAGTGGCCGTCAGGAAGTTCGCGCCCAACGAGCCCATCCCCATCGTCTCGCAGTCCAGCGTCGTCAACGAGGACGGCACCTTCCAGAACAGGTGCGTTGTATCCTCGTCTCTCCCGCAACTGAGAGACTCTCTATAGTGTCCGCTCCGGGGACGTGGAGAGAAGATTCAATCCCCCCCCTCCCTAGGCCTCAAACCCCTTAGCAGTAACATTACACTTTATTTTACTCTGCCCGTTGAAGTTCCCGCTTTGGAGTCAGAAAATTATTTGGAGGAGACTTAAATTGAGCTAAATTTATATAGCACATTCACGGTTACTTCCAACTTTTCTGAAGTCCTGCTGAAGTTCTACTTTCAAGCTATGCCTCCGCCTCATGCAAGAAAATCTTAACTAAGTATGGCGTTTTAGCGCACTCAGTTTAATAATATTTCGCATGGGAACTATTCCTTTCTAGAGATTACCGACACACTCATACTCTCCCTGTTTTTATTCACAGTAACTATAAATTTTCCATAATATAAATTATAAATAAAATATCTGATTGAACAACTTGTACGTAACAGAAGTATGTAACGCCTGTGATACGTGGCATTTAGTCAACAACCAAACATAACATACACGCGATTATTTTTCATAGGTTTGATTTAAAAAAGATAGAAGGTACTGCGAACTGAGTATATGGAGAATTTACAAAGGTATGCGTGGTTTACACGAGATTCAAACCCAGAATCCCAATTCAACGAGGAAGGCACATTCAAGAGCAGGTACGTCTTCTGTCCCGTCACTGGAGCTCTTTTTTAATAAGCTGCGGCGACATGGAAATAAGTTAAAATGCTACTCGTCCTGTCATGGCAATATCGTTCCATTTTATTTTACTGCGTTTGTTGAAGTCCCCACTTTTATGTTAGAATCAGGAGGCGATATAAATTAAGCTGAACATATATTTAAAAATTGCATACATACGTATTCATGGCTTACCCAGGATTCGAACACAGAATCCTACGGCCTTGGTGACGAGGTGATGGAGTTCACCGTAATAATGTAATGAGACGTAGAATTTCCTTCGCTACATATTCTTACGATGTTGCCTCTACGTTATTTGAACGTTAAAAGTAAATTAAAAAGTGGTCACTGTTAATTAAAATGTTCACATTGCTTGAGCTCACTTATTAACTATAACTCTTGAAACGTGAAGATACACACTTAACGCCTCAACATATAAAGGGTACTGTGAATAAATCGAAACCAATTTTTTTTTTGTGTGCAAACAGAATGAACTTTTCAAATAAACCAATTCCGAAACTAAATGTTTTCTTGGCTTAAACAACTCTGTCGCCATTCCCTCTCAAGGTAGGAAACATCACTTCGAAGTCTGAGCGTGTTTGTTAAAGCACTAGGGCGCCTGACTTATATTCGGAGGTGTTAGGTTCGAAACCACCGAACAAGCATCGCGTGCATTCTGTTTCTTGAAAATTTTAAATGGTGAATTTTAGTTAAATTTTATGTATTTTAAGTAAGAATTAAAAAAAAAGCAATATATTCATAAACAATACAGCAGTGTCACTATAGTTTAAAACACAGTTTAAAAAAAAATATGCATCGTAAATAGAGGGCTACTTTGCTATTTTTACTGAATTTGACACTGTTAAACTACTACACTTACGTTTCCATAACCAAATTTATAAATTGGAAACGAAATATCTACTTTCGTTCCAGTCTTGGAAAAATATTTACATTAAAACATCCCATACATTTTTTTTTAAATTATATTAGACACAGTTGCTAACAATGATACCTATATGACTACTAGGGTGCCGGACTCCAAAAAATTAATAATTTTACTTTTTTACCGAAAGTTATTCAACACGTGCGCATTGCATGTGATGACATTTTCTTCGCATAAAATATGTTACTCTTTAGATATCTGAATAATTTGATGTCAAATATATAATTCTTCGGTTTTGTTGCTGTTGTAAAAACAAATACAAACTAAGTTGTGCAGATGGGCTACCGCGTGACACATTTGTAATCACCAAATAAGCCATATATATATATATATATATATATATATATATATATATATATGAAGAAAAAAAGTTACATATAAAGGAATTTGTGTATTTTTTAACATGATGTGGTTATTTCTTATGTGTGTAGCTTCGAGAGCGCGGACGGAACGAAGGTGGACGCCGCTGGAGCACTGAAGAGCCTGGGTCCCCAGGAGGATGGGCAGGCGATCCAGGGCTCCTACTCCTACGTCGACAACAACGGCGTGCTCTACCAGCTGACTTACATCGCCGACGAGAACGGCTTCCAGCCCCAAGCCAACTTCCTGCCCACGCCACCACCCATCCCAGAGAAGATCCTCGAGGCACTGGCCTACAACGCCGCCCACCCCGAGGAGGACAACCTCAAGAGGAAGTAGACAGACGACCAACGTCGATATGAGACACCGTCCTCTGCCACCTGGGTGGCGCGGGAGCTCGGCTGCGACTACCGGCCGGGACCCGCAATGTTTCCTCCTTGTAAATAAACTGTAAATTTGTTTTTATACGCGATCAATAAACCACATCATCAAAAACCAACCCCATTATATCTTTTCACTCGCACACCTTCTTTCCTGAACCTATACCAGTGATCCACGACCGAGGTTTCTCAGAATACAAACATTCTGAGAAGAACTCTTTGTAGTATGGCAGTGACCAAAACCATGGTGTTATGTTGTATACATAATATCCTAGCGAGGTGGTGAAGTGTTAAACCATTGGACTCGTGAACGGGAGATTCGTTGTTCAAATCCCGTCCCGCCCATCATGATATCGGTATTTCATGGTTTCCGAAAATTGCTCCAGGTGAATGCCGGAATGGTTCCTCACTACCCGGCGTGACCGATTCCTTCCCCATTCCTACTTCTCTGAGCAACTTGCTGTGTCCCTAGTGACTTCACTGTCGGCGAGACCTCAAGTCCTACCTACCTACTTACCTTGAAAAGTAATATCTGAAAGATTTATTTGAAACATACTATTTTTAATTTGCCTCCCCTGAGGTACAACACTTTAAAACTCTCTCCTTAATTAAAATATGTCACAGTCAGACTTGGTGGAAAATAGAATTAATGATTTAAGGCTGGAGAGCTGTGCCCTATAACATAACTAATTAGCCTTCAACGATGCACGTTTTAAAAATAATTAAGTTGAAATAAATACATTTTTGCTGGTAACTGCACATCGTTAGAGTGCAAAATTTAATTTGTATACCCACAGTAATATTACGATGAGTGGAAACTGAAGTTTAGCTCTGAGAAATATTCACTTTGTCCATGGCAATGTTTACTGTTCCAAGAATATGCAAGTGAGCTGAAAAGAGTCTGGGCAGGGTTCTCAACAGTGCACAATTAACCCAGAACTAGCCACACTTATCTGTCTTACTCCGTAGCTGGCCAACTCGTCAAAGCACGTAATTGTCACGTCGCGTGATGTAACAGGCGTGGAAGTGGAAGTCGTGTGGATTTAGGCAACTTTCTACCTGCAACAACTGCATTTACTGGATGACAGATTGGTTAGGAATCGACGCAAGCGAATTTGATTCACGACGCTTTTTTTTTCTCTCGTAGAACAGGCGTTATGAAAGCCATGATCCTTTACGGCACTGTTACGCCATTTACCGAGTAACAGGATAATGCAATTGCGCAGTTTGTCTAGGTCAAGTAACCATGATCTAGACTATTATTTTCTGTAGAAAAATTATTATTGATCACTAGAAATTATCTTATCAGGTTTAATTTATCAACACAATGAATAATCAGATGTTAATCCGTATTCACTACTGAGGAAGTGGAGAGGAGCGATTTGGGTGGCTCTTAACATCGAGGTCTTGAGAGCCGATGAGAGTGAAGTGAAGTAAGTATGGAGAAGCGCCGGAATGCAAGGGTGGGGGAAGTGGGAGATCCGCAAGAAAACCCGCTGACCAGCCAAATCATCTGGTGCGATTCACTCATGTAAATATCCGGGAGCGACCCCACCGGGTATCGAACCCGGTTTTGCCTAAGTGGGATGCAAGTAATCTGGCACCTACAACGCCGTGGCCTATCCACTATTCATGCTATATAGTTATATTTTCTGATGAGTTCACATACAATTGTGCAGGAACGGCTGAATTTATTTATTACGAATCATCTTCAAGGTATTTCAGTTACGGTAATTATGCTACAAAAATTTATAATTCCATAATTTGCTTTATTTATTGCAAACATTTTTTCACTACACCAGCAACAGAAAATATATTTAAAATGTTACAGATGTCATGAATTTTTGCCTTCATTGGACAAGGTATGTTTTGGTGCGAAGCAGGAAGATGACCTTCGCACACCAACTTTAAAAGTACAAGGCGTGCAAGAACGGGAATTCATGAGTAACCTGTGGTTGGATAGAGAGGCAAATGTGTGAGATAAATATGAGTTATTCCTTAAGTGTTCCAGCAAATATTTAGTTCTCTGCAGTTACACTAAAGGACATACAGATTATATTTTTATGAAAATATGTATTCAAAATATTAAACATATTCGTGCATTCAACATCAATGTAAATTGTAACGAGAATAAATATTGGATTACATTTAATTTTGAATTTGTGAGTCTATATGGTGACTGTGCTAAATATTTGAAAACGTGTCACGCTTTGTAACTGGAAACATTAGCTTATATGTTTTTAATTTTCTAGTGAACAAATCACTGCTCCTAGACACAAATATAGCAAAAGCTTTATTTACTACAGTTTCAAACATAGCCGTAGATGAATGTTTCCTCTGGATATTTATATATAACTGGTTAATAGTATTGTATTAACTGAGCTGCATATATCCTTATACATGTTCTGGTTCATCTTTGTAAACGTCACGGTGGTTGCCCTTGAAAATGTTTTTTTTTAAAGTTGAAAGAACTGTCAACGAAAATATAAGGTGATACCTATTTACTAAGGTTTGTGTTAATTTTTTNGATATGTTTTTAATTTTCTAGTGAACAAATCACTGCTCCTAGACACAAATATAGCAAAAGCTTTATTTACTACAGTTTCAAACATAGCCGTAGATGAATGTTTCCTCTGGATATTTATATATAACTGGTTAATATTATTGTATTAACTGAGCTGCATATATCCTTATACATGTTCTGGTTCATCTTTGTAAACGTCACGGTGGTTGCCCTTGAAAATGTTTTTTTTTTAAAGTTGAAAGAACTGTCAACGAAAATATAAGGTGATACCTATTTACTAAGGTTTGTGTTAATTTTTTGGACTCTGTGAGATATGTAATATGTAACCTAGGGTTATTTTATTGCTAAATGAAATATTTTTTAATGTTTTATTAGTCTATTCTTTCTACTCACCATGTATCCTTTCACCATTCGGAATTACAAATCTTCCTACAGATTTTCTTGTCAGCATGCATTTTTCGCGTATTTTGGAATTGTTTAAAATATAAATACATTATAGTCACAACAATTTTCACACTGAGGTGAAAAAAATTTAATTACTTTTATTTAAAGGGCCTTCGATTTAGACATAACATTTTTTAACAAGTGCATTAATACAAGGAAAAGCTTTTTCTAAACCGTTACCAATGTTAATGTGATTTATTAATTCAGTAATTATGTTAAGTATGTACTGTAATGTACAGGATCTTCTTTAGAATGCGTATTTCAAAAGTGTTCACTAAATATAAAATACCTTTAACAATATTTAATAAGTATAATTGTTAAGTTTTTTTTTATAATTAACCATTGACTGTTTATATTTAAAGTAATTGTTATGTTATATATGGACCCACGGAAGGCTTAGAGGGTGATCCCCAGCAGCATATTCGTTATTGTCCTAAACAGGCAGTACGAAAAAGAAGAGCAGGGTAGCTCTCTGACGACACCACGCGAGTTTCCGAGAACTTGAGTCGCAGTGCGGACAAGTACCACTCTAATACTCTTTTTATAAGAAAAAATTCTTAGATAACCTTTTTCGGAAAAAAAATCTTTCGTAGGACCACAAAGCGTAAGAGAATGTTTTTAATATTACAAATTGTAGTCCAACTTTCTTTTCTGAGAAATGAAAATAAAAATATATGACCTTGTATTTCAACTGTTATTTTTTGTTTAGGAGTTAAAATAATGATTTGCGCTCTCTAAAAAAACCTGTTATGAATAAATAAGAGATGAACTAGAGAAAAATAAAAGGAAACTTCAATATTATATTAACGAGAAATAATCAACACCTAAACGGCAATGAGTCTCCAACCAGCACTCCCTGAGTTGAAACCCCAACACTCCTCCGAACTTGCCCCCTCGAATCACCTCACGAAACGCGTCGTGTGCAACCCATCTGATTGGTAAATAATAAGTGGTATTGCTCTAGTATGGAGCCCAGCTTAGGCTCACAAAAATATTGTATGTCATACATTAAACAATTTAAGAGCACTCGAGAAAACGCATGAACACAATCGCGCGAGAAGGAATCATGGTCATTGGAATTAAATTACAATACTGAAAACATTGTTTTATGTTATCGCGATATTCAACTTAAGGGGCCTTCCTAGTAAAAAAAAACTAATTACAAATGCATGCAGCTATGTGAAAGCATTTTTTTCAAACACCGTAAAACTTTCTCATAAGATTTATCATTTTTTAACAATGAGTAAGAAGGTTGTGTCTTTGTATCAATTGCCGTGTTTTCCAACAGAAGTAATATATTAATTACGTAGTTCACTGTGAAACTGGCAAAAGTTTGACTTTTTTTTTTACAGATTAGCAACTAAATGCTATAAGAAATTAGGTTCTGAAGACTATCCTGAACATAGATGCATGCTTGACTAACAAAATTATTAAATAGCAATATGTTGTTTTCGCTTTAGTTTTCCTTTTGCATGTTCTCTGTAATGCGCTGTTGCCTTGCTCCAGCTATTTCTCCTAGGGCTGCTGAGGGCTGTGGGGGGTGCGGTGTACGATCACGCGTGGTTAAGGTCAGGTAGAGGGGATAGGGCATGGTGGTACGAGCCGAGCTGCTGTGAGGGTTGGACATCTTGCTCGTGACTGCTCCTTCTCCGGGATCTGCCCGCCCCTTGGGACCAGCAAAGACGAGGACTTCTGCGAGTGCGGAAGGACTGCAGCAGCTTGGGTGCAGCGACTATCGCGCAACTCGTCGCGACCCTAGGTGGCGGGTAGGGGATCCCCAGGCCCTGGGTTGGCTCCGAATATGTACTCGAATACCAGCCCGCTGACCAACTGGCCGGTGCGACAGCGCCGTCGTCGTGGACGTCGGGGACCTGGGTAGCTCAGTACGAGATGGCGAAGCGCATCGTGCAAGAGGCAGCCCAACGACCAAGGCGGGGAGGGGGATCTCGAGGTGCTGGAACATGCAAAGTGTAGCGAACCTCATTACTGGATTCTGTGGGCTGCTGACTGCGGATGTGTGAGGAATGGAATGGAATGCGTCGGACCTCGGAACCCTCCTGCCATCAGCCTTCACTCCTGGGCCAGCGGATTCACCACCACGCCTGGTAGGTCCTGGATGTCACGCCGAGCCAGAACTCACCCCGACCAACGGACTACTTTGGGGGATGGGGAGGGGGTGGCTCCCCGGGCTACTGCTCCTCTCCTTCATCCACGGCGTGGAGACCCTGATGTCAGCGCAGAAGAGTGAAGATGGAGTAGGTGCCATGACTGAGCTGCCCAGTTTTCCGACGCACACTGCGAGAAGCAGGGGGGGGGGGGCTGCATTCAATAGCTGCTGTCAATATTATTGTGCTTGTTCGCCTGCGCAGAAATACTGACAGCAGTTCAACCTAAAGGGCTGTAACGCCCACAGCCCTGCCCCTTTATCTTCTAGATTTTCAATTACACATTAAATAGCATGGACTCCACACCTGATGTCTCCTGTAGCATTTCCATTGATGCATGAATACGTTTTTTAATTATTTCCTGTCTGGAGGGTTTTAACAGTGCCTATGCCGGTTTTTCCACTTCTTCTTAGCTATAGCCTCAGCTATAGGAACACTTAGGGATACAGTTCATGGCCTCAATTACGGCCATGGCTGCTTTAATCCCTCTCTGCCGCGATGCACGCCTCCTTGCATGCCATTCTCCCTCCTGTAGACTTATGGGGCTCAGTCCTGAGACGCAATAAACTCCCGTCCCTAGCTCGGACGTATACTTAACACTTAGTAATAGGGTAGGTTAAAAAAAAAATTGGACAGGATGGTGCTCAACCGCCTGGAGAGGGGGTGCCAGAGAATAGGTCAGGTAGGAAGGGAAGGAAGACAACGATGTCGGCAGGAAGACAGGCGTTTCAGAGAGCAGCTGGAGACTATTCGATGTGTTGTTACTTTAGGGGCGATGGTGTGTTTTGAATGTGAATTGAGCTTGCCACATCATGGATAATCCCGAAAATGCTGGCACCAAGGCAAAAAGAAGCGCATGCTAAAATGCCAGAAGAAGGGAAATAAAGCCCTGGTTGCACTCCTGGACCGAGTTCCGTGTTTCATTGCTATCACTAATGCAGCTGCTAGAAAAATCGTGCTATGTTATTCCGTTTTTTTTAAATACATTCTTGAATACACAAGGTAATGGAACAACAACTGTACTGCTATTTCGTCATTTGTTGAAAATAAAGACGGAGACTTCACAGCATGAAAAGAAACTCAACACACACTAACCTTACTTTGAATATTTTAATGTACGTTGTATACATAACGTAGCTTAACCTTACTGAAAACACCACAAATACATCTTCTATGCATATGACTACACTAATTAAGAACACCAATAAAGACATTTTCACCTTTTAACATTCCTTATGGAATGTTCCTGCCAACAATTCGCACCAATGGTATGTCAGCGCATGACGTATTTGTGCTCTAGGCCACGTGCAGTTGATGCGCTAGATTCATCGGAAATTGAGTGACGTATGATGTACACAGATACGTGTCTGCACTGTTTGCGTAATGCAGCGGTAATGGAATAAAGCCCTGGAATCTGCAAAGAGTAGGTAACCATACAATTTACAATATAGTAAAATCCGAAAATAATTTAAATTTTTGTGATCAATAATTTTTATTACACCTGTGTCAAACCAAAGCCGTGTTTGTAAAGATGTATAAATCCAATATATACAATCATACGGTCTCGAAGATGTCTGTTTCGAATTGCTGAGCACACTAGCTAAACTAACATTGAGAAGTTTCCACATTATATATAAAACTCATTAAACAAATGTATTATATATAATCTCATTACTCAATTAACTGTTTAAATTTATTTTATATATTTTGTGTTTAGTGATTTTTTTTTTCTTCCCAATTAGAGATATGTTTTTAGAGATCCTCAACCCTGCGGCACCGCTTAACAAACCACGAGTGCATGTGGCAAAAATAATGTTAATGTATTTGGAATTTTAAGTTTTTCTTTAATACTCTGTATGACTGCTATATTGTAATGCTTAGCTTTTGAAATAATGCCAAATAAAGTGCTACTTTGAGCTTCAAAATAATATACATTACGAGCCCTTTAGTATTGGGTAAGTTTTCTGCTATTTTTTGAGGAGGCGTGCAGGAGGATGAAGAGTGGTAAGAACTTGAAATTCTAAAGGCCAAAATGAATGAAAATTATTCACGTGGATAGATTATATTTAGTCCTTGCCTAATGATTGGTTTGAAAAAAAAAATAAAGTAAATTTTCTATCAGACACATAAAAAGTCAAAATGCGTAAGATTTGTGTATCTTGGAAAATACATATGATACTTAAACATATAATCTGCAGCTTATTTGTCTCAGTCTTTGGAGACTATGTTATTTAGGTACTGGGTTACCACTGTCAAACCATTTTAAACCTTTTTAGTTACAATTAGTTGGTAAAATTCTTAAATAACATATTCCACGCAAATATATTTATTCCAGGTAAAACAGCATACATTTCTTTTAAACAAAGTATAAAGTTCTTGCAAACAATATTTACCTAGGTGTTGGGGACTAAGCCACTTAAAGCTTGAGTAAACAAATTTTTAAAACCTTTTTTAAAATAAAATGTCACAAAATTATTTATCTTATATTAATGCATATTAAAACACGTACAGGTAGTTTAAATCTCCATAAATTGACATAAACAAATAAAATAATATATTTTTTGTCCCAGTATTATAGAGGATCAAAAGTGCATATTTTTAAGTTATGATATTTTTGTGACATTATTTTTGGTCCTCAATATATTTACCGATTTATTGGATAATATGTGAACCAAGTAACAGCATTTGACGATTTATAACTTCAGTTAATATCTACTGAGTTTATTAGGAATACATCGTGATAACAAATTCTGCAATTCGCGTAAGTAGAAGTGGTGAAATTTTAAAACTTTACTGAAATCATACGTGGTGGAAATTATCAGTAATTTTTTATAGTAATACTAGTGTAGAAAAAACAAAATTAAATTTACTGCCACGACCTCTCTTTTTTATCAGTCACTATATGGCATCAGTCCAAGATAATATATGAATATGCCGACAAGGTAGAATAATTAAAANGACTTCTCTTTTTTATCAGTCACTATATGGCATCAGTCCAAGATAATATATGAATATGCCGACAAGGTAGAATAATTAAAATGATCAGTGTAAAATAAATCTTTCAATTAATTTATTTTACACTGATTCTATCAATCATGTATTTCAGATCTCAAAGCACAATATATATATATATATGTATAGTACAACGCAAATAACTGTACATGACTGTGAACACTATTGTGAAAATACATAAAACGAATTATCAGCTGCTACAGGCACCAAGCCAGGAGGCAGAAGAATACTTTATATAGTCCATTCATGGTTACTTCCAACTTTTCTGAAGCCCTGCTAAAATTCTACTTTAAGTCTATCCCTCCATCTCATACAAAATAGGCTTGAATAAGTCTAGAAAGTTTCACCAAAGGGATAACGCACACACATTCGTGCGCACTCAGTTCAATAATATTTTGCAAGATAACTATTTCTTACTAGGCATTATCAACACACCTATTTTATTTCTGTCTTTATTCATAGTAATCATAACTGAAATATTATAAGTTACTTATACAATATAAGTAAATTTTCAGTTTAGCCAAAATGCAGATTTTTTGGTTACCGGAAGTATAAAACGCCTGTGATTAAAAACATATTTTGGGCACAATCAGTCACATAATACCTTGGGTGATTTTTCAAAGGTTTGGTTCAACAAGTGTGGAAAAACAGCGAATAGAATATATTTAGTTTTTTATTGAAATAATTAAATCAATGAGGCGACAAGAGATATCTGATTGTACATTCAGTGTTACGAACATAATAAGTGAGCCCCGTTTCGGTTATAATACCTTCATAACTATCAAATGTAAATTCCGTAACATTATCAGGATTCTGTGAACGGAATGTAAAGAAAACAAAGCGAAAGTGATGAAAGCCAATACAGCTGCACTATCAGGTATGATATATAACTATTAACAGCTATGTGGTGCACTAAACACGCTCTGTATTAAAAAAACCTGTTAGGTGAACTATAATTGTGTTTCTGATAGTATTCAAAAAACAGCCTAGCGACTAATTGCCGAAATGCGTAAGAATAAGTGGAGCTGGCTGTACTAGTAAGACACGTAGATGAGGAAGGTCGCCCATTGATAACGTTTCTTGCAAATGGAGCTTGGTCCAAACGGTCCTACAGAACCAAATACAATTGACTGTCAGTTGTGGCGAGTTACCATCAAGTTATTTATTTGTATCATGTATCAATATTGCCCCTCATTAAACGTCGGTAACTGTAATAATAATATTCAGTACAAATATAACACCAGTTGTACAATTTCAGTTCTTTTTTATTTTACGGATTTTACAATGTGAATTCTTTCACTTATAGCGTTGTACCGTCTTCTTAAAAACTAAGAAGGTGTTATTTATTGGTGTAAGAAATAAATAGGTATTGCGCAGTACGTACGGGTTTTTCCGCCACAGGTACGGAAAGTGCTACGTGCCAAGAGTTGTTCAGGAACTCTCTGTGGAGAAATATGTGCTTATAGAAGGATTTACACAAAGCATAAGCATGCATGGTTACATACAGACTTTTAACTGCATATGGGGACAATAGTGTACACAATAAAAACTAAAAGATACAATATAATATGGACCAATGAGACCAATTCAAAAAATTGTGCCACAATCACATTTGCAGGAAGTATGAAAACATATCAAGAGATGATTGTAACAATACAAAGCTGGAAAACCATGAAATGCGTACAGGTCTTCAAGCCCGAATAATGCAACTAAGAACAGCTGTTATCTGTGCATCATTTCTACCTGCGCGCTGAAAAAATTTAGTAACGATATATTAAATAGCCAGTACAAAACCCCGGTGACCATTCTAAATGCTCTGAAAGGAAAAACCACTGTGATGTACTTTCAAAAACTGGCGATGTAAATCTTGTAAACAAGATGAAGAGGATAGTATTAATGCAAGAACTAATGATACACATACAAAGAATAGCAAATAATGTCACTAGACTTATTTTCAACATCTATGTAGCAGAGAAATACAATTATGCTGTAGCTAATTTGTTGATCGGAAACGTGTAATTTTTGCCCTGGATAATTCTTACAAATTTACGTGTGAAGCAATAGTTGTATACGTGAACTCGGGTGGAGAATTGAATAGAGTAATTCATAAATCTGTTCTCAAGAAAATTACTGGTATTCACAAAAATAAGTTTATTAAAAAATGTGAAAATAGGCCAGAAAACCAAAGATGACGGCGTTTGATTATCCACCAGAAAGGAAGTCAAACACTGAAAACAAAAAAACAAAAAATCTGACAGTGATTATGGGCAACATGCTTCTCTGGCCACATCCGACATGTTACAACCTCAGTATGAAAGACCCAAAAAATAATTTCATAGAAATGATTAAACGTGAAAACAAGAAAGCGTAGAGCGAAGAACAAGAGAGCATCAAATGAATGGAAAGGTGAACGCAGTTAGCGTACAACATCGTTCTTCTTCGAGAGGATATTCAAAATGAAACCAGCAACATTTTGTGCAAATGTTGTAAGGAACCACTTGAGATTGCTGAGTTTGAAAGTGAAAATCCAGGAACTACGGTAAAGCGATGTGGCCTTATTGTAGACTAAATTGTCCATATTTAGGTGCCTCACCAGATGGCCTCATAAGCGATCCCATCACCAGCCAAATATATGCTGCCAGTTGATGTAATAAAACAAAGAAAAAGAAAATTCATGGAAATAAAAAATGAGATGTTACCGTTAAAAACATCCCATAATTATGCAGCGAGTAACAATACAGAGTCCCCGTATAATTCACTTCGAAAAATATGTAATTTCTTTGTGTGGACTCCCTGAAATTACAAAAAAATTTAAGAATTCTGGGGAAACAAAATGCTAGCTTATATCTGTACTTTCTTCAGCCACTGTCTACTACATGAAATAGTTGATTCAAAACTTTTCCAGAATATGCTGATAAGGGAACCTGAACATATCAGAGATACACAGAAGGCGATAAGGATAAATTAAATACCATTACAGATTGACAAAATACGTGGTCGATACATATTGGAAACAGTTTAATGCAATTAGTTATTTTATTAAATCTGTAATCTATAATACACATAAAAAATTTGCGTTCTTTTTCATGAAATAATTTTACAGCAGCTGAAATTATAATAAGACAAAGAGTTCTGGAATAATGAATTATCACAAAGTGACACGTTCTCCCTGCAATAATAATTAAATCATTATTTCAACACAACGTATCTGGCATGTTGATATAAAGTATTTTAAGTAAATAATGCGTCTCAATTATTTTCGTTACACTGAAGTGTAACATTGAAGGATGACATATCTGGTCGCCAGACAGACGACAGATGTGATTCATGATATCCCACATCAGTAGAACATTCATATCAATACAAATTAACTTGTATGTTTTCATATAACATAGAATATAGTTTTGACTTTCATGCATAACAAGTCACAGTACTTGTATTTATAAACTTCAATGTTAGTTCTCGATGATCAGATTCTTCTTTTCAGAGCAAATGTGTTATGGGCCTAATTTGCTCTGTTTACAGTAAATAATACTTTTACCAATTAAAAAACTACTGCATACTCAATTCTAAAATAAACGGCCATATTCAAGCTGCAAATTTACTTACTTTATCTTCTTTATTTTAAGTTTTACACTGAAATACCCTATTCAAGTCAAACTATGTATTTTGTAAGTTTAGTTCCATTCCTTACATTCTAGGTTGTAAACCTGCCTGTGTCAAAATACTGCTTACCTGTGCAAGTTAAATGTAAAGTATTTATTAATAAGTGACAATCTTCCGAATTTAACCAAGTATTGATTTATATAAAAAGTTCTGTGTTTCTTATATGTAAGAAAACATGTATTTTATTGAAATAAACAGTGTCACAGATTGCACACACCTGATTTAAAATAGTACTCATCTTCGCCTCTTCTCAAGTTTCTGAAAAATGTGTCCACATATTTTCGTAAATTATTATGCTTCCTTCTTAACTTGATAATGAGTGATCAAGAGTCAGAAAATATTTATTTTTTATTTTTTGCATATTAATTGTTTTTCTTGCATTAAATAATAGTTTGAAAAAAGTTTAAATATTATGTTAACTAACTTTAATAAAACAATAAAAGGAAATATAAAGATTTTAATTATACATATATATAAAGTTCCTTAAAATTTAACCAATTGATACATTAGGCTACAGCTCAAAATAGTTTTCTATGTCATCGGAATAACATAGTTTTTTTAATTTTCTAATATATATATATATACGTATATATACATATTCCTTTTTTGTTATTTTGTATACTGTTTACCTGTCTATCACAATTTAATTAGTTAAGATAAACTGTAAAGTCAAAATACCTCAAAGGTAAACCATTAACACCGGTAAACAAAGTGTTACACTCGTGTTACTTTAGGAAACACTTCAGCTGAAACCCATCTTGTGTCATAATAACTTTTTGAAACTTATACGAATCAATATTTTAAGTTAAAATTGTAATATTTACTGTTTAAAAAAACATAATGAATGTAATTATTCACATGATTTAGTTTTTCTATAAAGTTAACATTAATATAATGTCACGAAGACATAAAATATAGTAAAAATTTTGAAAAATAAATTTATTCTTGCACGACATAAATTTACTAACTATTTATATGTTATTTTTGCCACTGTATGGAATATTAAGTGTGTTAGTAAATATAATTATCGTTTTAAATTGTACATTTAATTTGAACACATCAGTAAATCATGTGTTTGTAATATTTGTGCGTTTAGATTCACACCTATCATTCAAAGTTGTAAACTTGTTTATTCCAAAAGACCTCTTACCCATGCAATTAAATGTAATGCGTGTTTTGGGAAGCGCATATCTTTCGAACTTAAAGTATTGATTGTTGTACACAGTTTTGTTTTTCTTATATGTAAGCAAGAATGCGTCATAACGAAATAAAGACAGTTGCGCTTTAAAACGCGCTTGATTACAAATATTACTCATTTTCACCCTATCTAAAGTTTCTGAAAATTATAATCACTTATTTTTGTAAATTTTTATGCTTCCTCTTCAACTTTGTAATGCTGCATAGTTAATGCAATGACGCTCTAGTGACATTTTTGTATCTGTACGGAATATTCACTTTATGATATTTTATAAACTTATTGTATGCGGTATCAAACCTTTCTGGGATCATTATAGACAGTAATAATAAATACACAGCATAGTTAATCAACAAACTCGCACATAACTTATTTAAGAATAAACACTAATTAATGTACTGAATGTTTTTATGTAGGTGTATTAACTGGGGAATTTAATATCAAAACACTATAAGCATTGTACCTGAGATGAATATAGAGAAGAATTCAACTTTATACAGGCATATTTTCATTGCACTACATTACAGTAAGTTGGTTTCTGGATCATCCACGCTATTTATATTGTTATCTGCAATATTTACTGTGGCTTTATAACAAAGTATGTATGTGTTTTAAATTAACGCCACGGGAGTATTGGAGGACATTAATATTTATAGATATACGTAAATTTCACGAATGTGCGTCCGTAACGTATAATATGTAAGCAAATAATTTTCCTTATTCCCAGTGAGCATTTTGTAAACTTTTAAACACGTACAGTCTAATCCCACATGGGTCAAACGTGTATGATACAGAATATTTTAGACAATTCTAACAACTCATACAACTCATATTTAATACAAATAACATAGGCACTGAGTAAACATTCGCAGAATTACTTATTACAAACTAGAAGTGTCAACTCTTAATCTTGTAAGGAATATTAAAAAAAACATCGACAGAAATACATATATAAATATTTCAACAATTCCTATTTTATGCTTGTAGGCTTTTGGGGACAATCTACACGCTAGCTAAATCAAAAACACCAGTGCCCTTGGCGGGACTCAAATTCACGATCTTTGTGTTTGTAGTTAGGAACACTAAAACCCCACATCACAGGAGGCCACCATTTCTGCAGCGCGGAAAAAAACTTCATATTCTCTCCATTTATTTCAATGCATGCTGTACATTTTAACTTTCCGTTACTAGTGGTTAGCAATACCAGTAGTTAAAAACCCGCAAACACATACATAATTATAAAACTGTAGTCAACCAAAATATATGATTTGCAAGAATAACAAGAAGTTAACCCTTTCAGACAAACTTTAATTTACGGTAAAATATTTTATGATGCGTGCTGTACTTAAGTCGACACAACACTTGTTTCGTTGTCACAGCCAATGAGCTGTAGGCTACATGTTTGGCTACAGTCATATGAACCAATTGTGATCTAGACAAGTAAGACGGTTTGCAAATCATTTACCCACAGGTAAGATCTATGGTCATTGAGGTTCGCAGTGTACAGTACAGACCAAAAA
Source organism: Clitarchus hookeri (assembly GCA_002778355.1). NCBI lineage: Eukaryota > Metazoa > Arthropoda > Insecta > Phasmatodea > Phasmatidae > Clitarchus > Clitarchus hookeri. The sequence continues at coordinate 109,095 of NQII01006286.1, forward strand.
TTACCTACACGTGCGTAATGCAGACCAATGTGTACACTGGGCCTGAATGAGAAAAATTTACTGCTTGCCTAGTGGGTTGAAATGTTTTCAGCAATAAACACGTGATTGTTTTAAAGGGCGAAACGTGTACGAATGCATCTCTTTGGTCTGNAACACGTGATTGTTTTAAAGGGCGAAACGTGTACGAATGCATCTCTTTGGTCTGCATGTCCTGCAATCGGTAACATCATATTTTTTTTAAATATATTTTGTCATTGAAAAAATTTAAGCTAAAAAAATATAGGTACACGCAGATTACCATATAGTATAAATGATTCGCGAGTGAAATTTTGAAAATATTTGACATAACAGTGTTCGAGGGATAGTGAGTGAGTTTGGAAATATTTTCAGCAGCACGAGACTATTGTTAGCTGCCACGTTCCTTATGTACTAGCAGTGAACCATCCTCACTGAACGCACCAAGTGGAGTAACGCACCACGCACCCTCTTCTGCGCACGTTCTTTCTTCCCCTCAAGCTCTTCGTCGCCCCTTCACGACGGCGTTTCTACATTTCTTCTCCGCCCACCGGACCTCTCGGCCACGTGCAGGGCAGAGCGCTGGCCTCAAACACATTACTAGGAAGTCCCGTTAAGAGCAAACTCTCACTTACACCTCCTACCTTAAAGAAAATACCAGGGATCGCCACCCCTTCTGGCGTTCTACGTTTTTACCGTCAGGAACGACGAACGTTTGATGCTGGCTTGCCGAGCGGTATGATGTCAGTAACGAAAATGGCCCTCTTGTTCCAACTGCGCAGGACCCGCCGTTTTCGTGCAAAACGCACACATATCATCGGCTGCAGCGATACATCGCCTGGTGCGTAGGCAATACTACATACATGGGTCAGTTGTATGCTGCTGTACCCACTGCAAGGACGATGGCGGAGGACATTTTTTAACACTCGCTGTGACCAGCATGCGCCAGAACAGAAGCTTACAGTTTGTTTCTGGCTACAGTCAGTACGTGATTCTCTGCACTAAGTACTGGTATAGCCTGCGTGCTTGGAAGTGTATCGCTGCCGCCGAAGATTTAGTGTGCGTTTTACACAAAAACTGTGGTTCCTGGATAGTTGCAGAGAGAGGGGCATTTTTTGTTAATTAAGTAATAATGCTCAATAAACCAGCATCGAATGTTCGTAATTCCAGACGGTGAGAAAGTTGTATGCAATAAGAGGGTGGTCACCACTGGTATTATCATCAAGGTTGGAGGTGTAAATGAGAGTTTTCTTTTTGTTTGAATATTCCGATAACATAAAATAATGTCTATGAGAATCGTAATTTAATATCTCCTAGTTTCCGACATTTCGCTAAAAAATACAATGTAAAAATTCTAATCATCCTTTATTAAAAGTCAGTAGATTGGGTTATTTGAATTATCAGCCATAAAAGTATTCCATGTTCGTGGGAGTCCGTAATAGGGATGTCAAAATGGCACTAAAGAAGTGTACCAGCTGGAAGTCTTGAATTTGGGGATCAGTGCGCCAAACAACGTGCCCGCGGATTCAGTGGCTAAGGAATGGCAGGCAGTTAGGCATTGCGCAATTTTCGTTGCGAAAACAGATGGCCGAATGACAACGATGTATGAATATACGCGTAGTAAATTGAAAAGCAATATCCTCGATTCTGGACATGAGTGAACATTTTTATGTAAAAGCTACATCATCACCCGTTTTTGAGATACTGATAGAGAGGAAATGCTAGTTTCCTAGATAGGCGCTTAAATATTTTATATAGGGCCAAATTTAAAACCCTTTGCTTAAACGGTTCAGATATGTCACGATAAAAACTGCACCACCGCGCCGTAAATGAACCCCGTCTTTCCCCGTGCTATTCCATTAAATCCTAGTATGGTCTTGGTGGGAATTGCTAAATGGCCGGGAGAGATGATACGAAAGAAAGGATGGAAATATGTATCGATTTGGATATAGGATCGTTAACCACCGCCATTCATTTCTCGGGGCGTTATGAAGATAAGTAAATTTCTTTATATATACACACATCGTTCTTCATTAACGGATACTAAGGACGAAGTGACTATTCGTTAGTGATTAGTACTTTTATAAGGTTACTGTGTTAATGTTTATTAAACGGGCAATTTACCTGTATGCATTTCATTATTTTCACCTTCCAAGTGGAGCTTGGGCAAAAGTGCCACTTAGCACGCCAGCCTGCCACCACTTGGCGGACTCTAAATCAGAATTTTGTTAATGTATTGGACCGCGGTGGCGCAGCGGATAGAGCTCTCGCCTCCCACCAAGGTGAACCAGGTTCGATTGCTGGCGGGACGCTCCCGGATTTTTGCACGTGGTCGGCGTTTGCCTCCGCACTTGCATTCCGGCGTTGCTCCATTCTCACCTCGCTTCACCATCATCGGCTCTCAAGACTCCGCTGTTAAGAGCTCCCCAACTCTCACCTCACCACTCCACTCCATTTTTTATTTGTATTTTGCACGTGGGAAACATGGGAGTAGATACATGTTGGATCTCTCAGGATACTCCAGTTTTCTCTACCACTGCATTCCTCGCTACTCCATCTATACCCTTTCATGTAATAAGCGGTGGTGCGATGGTCATACCACTTAATACCCAGGACAGCGAACCGGGTTCGATTCCCGCCAGGATGACACACGCGGTTATTTTCATGTGGTAATCGTGGTGGGCGTTGTCGTTGGCTGGTAAGTTTTTCTGGGCACTCAAGTCCTCCCACCATTGCATTCCGTCACTGCTCCATCCTCACGTCAGCTGTTGAGGAAACGACTGGTCTCTCCCAAGGGAAAGGCGGCTGTCTAAATCAAGCATCAGCTTTATCGAAGGAGGGGACGGCATGCAAATAATGGCTTTCCCCTCCAAGGCAGACTTGCACGAGCACCGCCTTCATCTTATGTGTTAACTCCAGGTCCAACTTCGCACCAAGGACCAAAGTAGTTTCAAATTGTTCTTCAAATGGCACTCGACCGTTTTACGCCAGCCGAGGTGAACGCTGACATCACTTTACAACAAAGTGCACTCACACGCACCGCAGCTTGATGCCACGGCAACGGTAAAACTGTTTGCTCACGACGACCTCGAGCTGAAAATGGTTCCCGAACTATACATGAGAGCGTCACCCTAAATGTTCCGTTTTCCGTGTGACCTCGGGACTAACTAAACGCAGTATTAATGCCAACAGATTCTTGGAGGACACCAGGAAAAGTTTGAATAACTGACCTCCTAGCACTACGCCAGTTCTGTATGGTAATCCATTTAATAATACGCCAAAAACTTTTGAAAGACTGTAATTGTTGATCAGCGCAACCGTGTGACCCCGCATTCACACAGCGAAGGTAAAACATATCCTTGGATGATCCCAAAGAAAATCCTATGTATTTGCTAATGAGATCAGTTATTAAAGTGAAAGATCTTGTGAAATAACTTAATCATATTAATTTTGTCTCCTTCGGGGGTTTTTGAGGTGATGTAATAGACTTTTGAGTAATATATATACACCAGTATGCGATGGTTATTTACACACTTATTCATGCATAAGGATATTCGGCACCTAGGCATATTTGATGTACTTTGTTGGTGAATGTAACGATAGATATGAGCTTCATTGATACTGTCATGCAGCAGTGTGAAATGTAACATAAAAATAATTTGTTCGAAAACAGAGATTGCATTAATTATCTGNTGATACTGTCATGCAGCAGTGTGAAATGTAACATAAAAATAATTTGTTCGAAAACAGAGATTGCATTAATTATCTACTTCACTTGCATACTTTTCGTTCAGAAAAGGCACGCAGTGAACATTCCACCTTACACAAATAAATTACTTGTTGACGAGAATACGTCTTTAAATTTGCAACCATAGTGGGCAATCCAGAAAATCTAATGATAACACAATCGGGGGATACAGTTTGGCATTGCAGCTCCGAATCTATCGTACACATCTAAAATTCAATTACACCACTCGATTGCCAAAGGAACAAATAATTTGTTACGTTCAGGGAGGACTGCAAAGCGTCGCGCGGTGGGGGTGGGGGCACCGCCATTTTGAGTTAGTTTCACCGCGTCTCATAATTTCCGCGTAGTATAACTTTTGACGCTCGTTTAGGTTTTAATCAACAGCTCTCATCGATACCAATCGATTAAATATATAAAACATTTGTGTGACATGGTTACGGTGAAATTGCATGAGTTTAAATTTAAAAAAAACTGAAATCTTAACACAATGTTGGCCTATGCTCGTCAAAAAGCCAAGTCGAAATACAAAAATCGCATACAGTTGGAAAGAGCATCTTAAGAGCCATCCTGTGATACCCATAAAACCCCATACGATCGAGTGAAGCGGTGCCGAAAAACGTAGACGTATTCACGCAAAACCAATGGCCGTGTCCCCGACACAGCCACGCCCCATGTTTAGGCTGTTTGCGGCTATTTAAGCACTTTTCATATCAAGCTTTGAAAAATTTTACTACCTCTATCTATTTTGATGCCCATAATAATTTGCAAAAACTAATCAGTAAAGTTGGTAACGACGGATATAAACTAGTTTCATGTCTTACAGTGGAATTAAAAGTGTTAGGCAAAATTTTGTGAATGCTGAAATGGTTCCGGTATTTTCTGTGAATATACATATATTTTGTAAGAAAACGAAAATTGGTAAAATTTTGACTTTTCTAATAAGTCCACAGTTTTCCTTGACCGACGAATGACTAACGTGGTCAGGCCGCCGCCGAACCCTCATTCGCCACCGGATGGCATTTAGTGTTGTGAGACCGGAAGCCGAAACTCCCATAACTCACTAGGTGTTTGTGAAGCAAATGCACCCTGACACTTTCTCAAATCATTGGGTCGGCGGCAGGGGCTGTGTACTGTGGGGCTTTGGGCACCGGGCCCTTATTTAGGCGAGTGTGGTCAGGCTGGTGCCATTGTTAATTTTATATATGGCGGAATAATACACAATGTTTCTACAAGTAGACCTTGAGCGGGGCTTTCAATAGTGCTCAGTTTACCGTGAATGGCCTAGAAGAGCGTAATTTAGCGAGATTACGTAGTTTTTGTGTATACGTTATCTGCGTTTATTGGCGATTTACTAAATGAGTCTGGTGAAATCCCGATACGTTTATTTCAAATCGCCTGTACACTCATGCTATTGAGTCAAGACAATTCATTGTCAATTTTGAAGGCTTGCTTAAAACATAAGTATTTTGCGTTTTTTTAACTAAGCGGTGTGTCAGTTTAAGCAGATATGTTAGAATCGTAATTTTTCATACGCTGTTCACGGTAAGCTCAGCACATTTGAAAGCCCTTCTAAGTTTCTACTTTCAATCCTATGGTTGCACAATCCTTCCGCGTATCAAAATAAACACTATCATGTGACTTTCAGCTGTTGTTTACTTCAGCTGCCTCATATGTCCACTGCATGCTCATTTAATAAACAACAAAAATAACTGTAATTAACACTGTGAGTATTTAACACGTAAATTTCAGTAAATAATAATGGTTTGTGCATATTGATTGACTTGTTGGATTATTTTTCTGTGTACATACAAATAAATACCTTTCAACCCGTCGAAGGTCGTAAGAAAATATGATTTTGTTCAAACGGTCAACAGAAAACCAAAATATTTAAACTGACTCCTCTCGTTATAAAAACAACGCCAAACCGTTTCGAACTTTCACCTTTAAATATTGTGAATACCTGAAATTCTCGCTCCTTTTACACGTCTTACTGCTTTTAGAGAATATGGTGTATTTATTCTTGCACACAGAAAGAAGACAGTGTGCCTTTAACAAACCTTACAGGCATAAGAATTATTTTTAACAACATTTACGGGTTTAAGAAAGGAAGACAGTTTGCTAGTTTAAATGTTTTGAACTTGAGAGCGGTAGTAATTTTCCAGTATAATATTATAAAATCTTATGTTCACTCAGTACTTTATTGATATTGTCAACATATTTACACAGTTATCGAAATTTCCTTCTGAAATAGCCAACGACTTAATGAATAAATAACTCACAAATCAATATTTTCAATACAATACCATGCACAAGTCAATGGCGGTTGTTGCAATTACACTACGGGTAATATTGGGATCACAATAGCACGATAGATGCGACGCGAAGGGTGCGGCGTGACAAAATATTCGCGTTAATGTAAACACTACACTGTAAAAAAATTCTGGAAAACTTCCTAAATTGTAATGGAAGTTTGCAACCTATACAATGAATGGAAATAATACTACATACCAGACTGAAAACATGGGAATGTTTAGTATTGCTACTAAACAAAGTTGGGAACTTCCTTACGCATGGGACTCTTTCCTAAGCGACTATAGGAACGTTATCATGCATGTATCGGAAAGTAATTTGCAATTCGTGCTTTGTCACTGTACGTATACACTAATATAAAAAATAAACAAATAATTTCTTATAGTGTAGATTTTACCGCCTCGCGATTAACGTTTTTAAATATTATTTCTTTTAAGACGGCCATTAATGTTTCATTATTTTCTTATTTTGCTATTCTTTCAACAAATTATGTCCATGTCCGCAGGTACTTCGGGGGTGAAAATATGGCTGTAATTACGCGTAGGCATAAAAATGCGTTGCTTTGCTTATTAACACGGAGGATAATAGAGCGCGTAAAATTTTAACACCAAAACGATGGCGGGTTAGACAGATTTACATACCTGTCGCGCCCGCGACGCGAATAAGTTATAAATATTTTATAATCTTAAATCTTTTCGCGCGGACGATTTTTGTCAAGTTGACGTCACAAAAGTTTCAATGCTGATTGGCTGAAAAATTACTTTGTTCGAGTCACGTCCATCGCGTCGCGTCTGTTGCGCTATTGTGATCCCAGCATTAACGCAAATAATTATTGTCGCGAAACTCAATGGCTGAATCGAATTCATCCAAATGTTTACAGCATACGTCCACAGCAATATTTACATTTCAACGCAATTTTTTAATGAATTTATTAAACCACAAATTATTTAAAGAGCTTAACACTACCTTATGCTTAGGACTACTGCTTTACGTACAAAAAAGTTCCACTTTTAAAATTTATATGCCTACACTGATAAGAGCGTAACTTCACCAGAACACTAATAACACAATGACTAGCAGATGAAAATGTATTTCATAAACACATTTAATGCAGAATCAGAATTTTTTTCCAAATTGCTTACCTTAAAGGTTAGTTGTGGAAGCTAGTACGTACTGTTTAATATATCCGCTCATACAAACTGAACTGTACGGCCAGACGTTAAAAACTTTGTTAAAGGAATGTTTCACGTGCAGTAGGTATAACCATCTTCATGGCGTTATTGTTTTAAAACGAGTGAGATATGTGCTGAAGTAACAGCTCGTAAATTTGCTTCTGGGGAACCAAGTAAACAGAAAGTACTAGATAATACACACTTACACACACGTATATATAAATGTATAAAGTTTTCATAACTGCAACTCATACTTCAAATAGAACAGAAAACACTCATATGAAGTTTCAGCTAATTACATGTTTAAAATTTATACCGACTTCGACTGCATGGAGCAGCGCATCCAGCAGGTCGGCATATCATCTGAAATTTGTATAATTTCGGGGCAATAAACTACGTTGAAATACAACAGAGAGCAATAAAAAATACTGTCTCTCCACTCATAACATGTATAAAAGTGTTTTATCTATTAATTTGATTAATGCTTCACCAAGGGTCAGCCCGCGGAATCCGCGGGTTCACTATCCTTGGGTGAGGCAGGTAAATGGGTGCAATTTGAAAGCCATCCTTTTTTTCGACAGAGTGTAATTGTATGAATGTTTTCCTAGGTAGCCTGCATAACCCGCGTTCTTACTCAAGAACGGTGAAGCATGTGCATGCGTGCAACCTCCAACCGATGTCATAAATACGGCCTGCGATAAGCTTGGTAAGTGTACTGCATAACCCGCGTTTTACTCAAGAACGGTGAAGCATGTGCATGCGTGCAATCTGAAAC